>MEHQ01000169.1:1004849-1048092 GCA_008828725.1 Saccharina japonica | reverse complement strand
CGGGGGGGGGGGGGGGGGGGTACTTCATTTCCCCCCCTGTCCCCTCCCTTCCCATGCCCCCGTTCCCATGCCTCCGTTCCCATGAGCAGGAAGCTCTTACCGCGTCAATCGGGCGGCCCTGCGTTAACCCCCCAAGCGCGACGGCACACCAGAACATGCAGATAGCGGGGTCGTTGTGCTGGGAAGAAAGCGCGGGTGCTGCCGATGCCGACACCAAAGCGTCGGCACCCGACGCGTGCCCGACGATGCGGTCGAGCTCGGGAGGGCCCGACATCTTGGCGGAGATGAGCAGATTCACCATTGCTGACCGAATGGTGCTGCAGGAAGACAGAGACAAGAGAGAGAGGGAGAGAATGAGAGAGAGGTAGGGTGGGCGGGGGTGTACTCGATACTCATGCATGGGCGTAGTCGTATGACCATAGACCCTCACACCCCTACAATGCCGGGACGGGGCATGTCAGGTTTTTACCGACCAGGTAGACATTGCTACGGGGGAGTGTACTTCATTTTCATGCATGGCCGTAGTCGAATGGCCATAGGGGGGGGAGGGGGGGGGATAGACATTCAGGGTTCTTGCGAAGAAATCTGAAGGCTTACTCAATATTACGAACAAACGCTTGGTGGTGGTGCCCGCGTGGAGTGGCGTAGCGTGGCTATAATACCACGTACGGCAGCAGACCAGGCACGCACAAAAATGACAAAACGTGGCATGAAGAGAAAAAAAACTGTCGTACGAGTAACACCGACGAAAAAAACTGTTGTACGAGTGTTTAAAAGCCACGGCGTGCATGCCCGATAACATTCGCGGAATAGGAGAGTTGAAGGAACTGCTACTGTAGTCAGGCCGTCGGTACGCCTGTCCGTCCGTCGGTACGGTACCGTACTGTCTGCGTGGTGCGGTACTCCTGTGTCGTGTACACGCGACTGTAGTAAATACGGTACTACTGTGTAGAAGTACGGTGCTTGCTGTGCGTGGTATCATACATTGGTGCTCTGTGTGGTATTATACGTTACTACCGTCTAGTCCGTGAGTACTCGTACGCAACCTCTGCCTTGCGTACCTCTGGCAAGTGAGCGGTAGAAAGCCCATGCAGCTGAAGAAGTCGTTGAGAAGGCTGTTCTCCTGAGTGCCCACAAGCCCCGTCGCTAGCGAGGCGCTCATTCGGCATCTGAGGCAAACCAATGCATCAGGTCACCGAGCAACCGCGCCGATAGCCCGCCAGTGCAACAGGCACGAGAGAGGGGCAAGCAAGAGAGCGGGGAAGCGAGCAAGCAAGAGAGCGGGAAAGCAAGCAAGCAAGCGGTGGCAACAGGAAAGGCGTGTCATTTTCTCGCGAGGCACCAAAGCTTCCATACGTGGAACAGATCAGATCACGACCCGCCTCCTATTATGGGGGTGGGGCCATAGGCATACCATAGGCATACCATAAACATACCATAGGCATACCATAGGCATACCATAGGCATACCATAGGCATACCATAGGCATACCATAGGCATACCATAGGCATACCATAGGCATACCATAGGCATACCATAGGCATACCATAGGCATACCATAGGCATACCATAGGCATACCATAGGCATACCATAGGCATACCATAGGCATACCATAGGCATACCATAGGCATACCATAGGCATACCATAGGCATACCATAGGCATACCATAGGCATACCATAGGCATACCATAGGCATACCATAGGCATACCATAGGCATACCATAGGCATACCATAGGCATACCATAGGCATACCATAGGCATACCATAGGCATACCATAGGCATACCATAGGCATACCATAGGCATACCATAGGCATACCATAGGCATACCATAGGCATACCATAGGCATACCATAGGCATACCATAGGCATACCATAGGCATACCATAGGCATACCATAGGCATACCATAGGCATACCATAGGCATACCATAGGCATACCATAGGCATACCATAGGCATACCATAGGCATACCATAGGCATACCATAGGCATACCATAGGCATACCATAGGCATACCATAGGCATACCATAGGCATACCATAGGCATACCATAGGCATACCATAGGCATACCATAGGCATACCGTAGGCATACCATAGGCATACCATAGGCATACCATAGGCATACCATAGGCATACCATAGGCCACAGCAGTAATTCATCAGAGCCCAAGATGTCTCGAAAAAGCGTTTATCCCCTGTGTATATACTAATACACCATGGTTCTGACTACCATTAGTACTGCTACTACTGCTACTATCACTACTATGAATATGTTCCCCAACAATCGTTCAGACCGATAACTGGGTTGGGAAATATATACCACCCTTTTTATTTTCTTCTTTTTTTTCTTTATTTTTGGCACAGCACCCATACCTGAGGAAAGTTTTGTTGGGATTTGTTGGGCGTGAAAAAAAATAATTTGATAAAAGACTGAAATCCCAGGAATCCCAGGAAGGTTCCTCAAACTTGAACCAATGAGAGTCGACTTGTGTAGGGATTTTGTTGGGACAAACGTCGGTGATAGGCTGCACGGTCGCGCCGCCTTTGTCGGACGAGCCGGAGGTGGCGCGCGTGAGCAAGAGAGAGACCGTTGTTGCAGCTAGCAAGCGCAGACAATCGACGCCGCAGAGGGCAGCCCAAACAGCATGATGGTGTAGCGGTGTCTCCCCCCTACAGATATGTGCTTGCTGTGTGTCTCGGAGTCGGCGCTCTGTCCTTGTGAGAAGGTAGAAAGTCGGGGCCTGAGTAGACTGCGCAGGCTGCTGTGCGTCTGCGTACTCTCATCCACCCAGAGGCCCGAGGCACAAGTTTTGAGTGCGTGCGCGCAGCGAAACCATAGCAACACCAGCGACACACTACAGTACTAGCAGCAGTAGCTTGGCCTTTGGGTACCCAAGGCCTGGCCCTTGCTTGCAACAGCGAACAAACCCTGTGCTTGCAGTCGTGGGACGCTTTTCCGTTGAAATTTCAAACAGCAGCAGTACTGCTGTAGAAGACATGGTACCACCCTGCCCCGAAATGTAAAACAGCTTTGATACTCATATTAATGCACATTCCTTATTTTTCCGGACAGAGTGGTAGCAGCAGTACCACTTTGTCCGGAGATGTAAGACAGTGTTGGTAGTCATATTGATCAACGAACGGTGCTTAAGTTTCCGGACAGAGGTGTATTGCCACACGAAGAACTCAAAACAAACTCTAAAACGAAGTGAAGCGAGCTCTCCCCTAGGAAAACATGCCGATAATTTAATGCCCTAAAAATTGTTCCCCAGGTGTAGGATCGGAGCCTTATTTTTTCCCCCCATCCCATTTATTACCGTCGCCCTTCTTTTCTCTCCCCCTCTTAGTCGCAACTCAGATCCGGGGTCACTAACTAGGCACTTCTCCTCCCTCCCCACTGTCCCGAAATATAAGCACATTCTTAATGAATGCTAAAATATAGGCGTTTCTTATATTTCCAGATATAGTGGTATATATCTTACGCGTAATACATCACGTGGAGCCGCGTACAGATCTCACCCAGATCGAACCAGAGCACAGCATAATGTGCATACGAATGCAGGCAAGATAGCATAGCAACCGATAAAATGACCAGACCCTGTTGACAGGTAGATCACTGTGCCATATGCACGTACAGCAGAAACATGCATGGATCACTCAGATCTGTAGGTTAGCCCCCGTGGAAACCTTGTGTACAATGTACAGCTGATGTCGGCGCTACTATCCAGCAGTACGTATACATATCGTATATCGTGTACGTGTGTGTGTTCTTCACATTAAACCTTCCTTTCTACCCGTCGGCATCCAGCACACCCAGTGTCCGTGCCGATTCTTCCACCCTATTAATAGAGCGATACAAAGTGCTGAGGTCACAAAACCACGACACATAGAGATACTACGCTCAGTGCAGTAAGCAGAGCACACAATGCAATGCCATATACGACAGGCAAGACCTACCCTGCTAGCAATCCAGGTGCATGTACGTACGTACGGAGCTACGAGTATGATATGTATGATTCGAGTTAAAAAAACTGACAACCACTTGAAAATTGGTGAGATGAAGATTGAAACGGAGATCGAGATTGGGATTGCTCTTCTTCGCCGATATTGCCGAAAATATGAAAATATCATGATTTGTTTTTTTTACGGGCAAACTTATTTCAAGAATTCATCGGCAATGTTTCCGGAGGCAATCTCCGACATGCTTTATAGATTGTGGTTCTTAAATACCAACTACTCGAATCAAATATTCTCAAATCCATTCAATCCCTTACACATTTCATTTAATTTCGTTTCGTTTCATTTCATTTCGTTTCTTTTAACTAGATGTCGCATCTCATCTGGGAGAAGCACGACATTTTTTTTCTTTTCATTTTGTCATGCTTTTGTTTGGTTGTTTGATTGTTGATTTGCTTCAGTATGTTTACTTTCTATTATTTTTCCTTTTCGCTTTTTTCTTTCTTTTCTCTTTTTTTCTCTTGCATGCACCTGGATTGCTAGCAGGGTAGGTCTTGCCTGTCGCATATGGCATTGCATTGTCTGCTCTGCTTACTGCACTGAGTGTAGTATCTCTGTGTCGTAGTTTTGTGACCACAGAACTGGTACCTTTTTAGGATGATGAATCGGCACGGACACTGGGTGTGCTGGATGTCGACGGGTAGAAAGGAAGGTTTAATGTCAAGAACACACACGCAGAGTCAGCTGACATGTTTTTATATGCACTATTATTATCGTAACAACCGGGAAGGATAGTATTAATAGTGCAAAACCGCCTCCGTACGCCGCCGGCACCGCTATTCGACTTTTTCCATAGCGTGCTGCCGTTATTTAGCACATGTTAATCGAGGCGCTTTTTTTTCAACTATTATTACGTGCATTTTTGAAAACGATGCAGAGACTAGATCCTTCTCTCAGGTCAAGCCAAAGACAACAGAAGCTTCCGAAACTCGAGAAAAAACGAAATTGAAGAGGGAAAAGATGCCATCGCGAGATTGGAGAAACTAACAATTGACTTCTCACACTCTCAGTGGCGCATGGAAAGTACAAAAGTACGTGTCCCGATTGTTCTCACGGGTATACTATGCCGATATTATCATCGCGACCCCGTCACGTATGCGTATATGCCGGATTTCTATTTTTATACCTCGGGTACAATGGCGAAAGACGATCGTCCACGTACCACATCAAACATGCTCGTTAAATGTTTTCTGATTTTGGTCCAATCTATGTACAATTTACATAATACGAGTACCTATATATATACTCGTATAGTTTTTATTATATTCTTAATAATAGCCATTTTTAACGTTTCAACTATTTAATAATCGGATTTGTTCGTAATAATGTTCGTTTTCCGTTTTCCGTTCACGTGGTGCTCATGCTACGTATAGAGGCTAATGTTGTGTTACCCGGGATAATGCTAGCCACGTAGTACTGTGTGTGTATGTAGTGTGTGTGTGTTCTTCACATTAAACCTTCCTTTCTACCCGTCGACATCCAGCACACCCAGTGTCCGTGCCGATTCATCATCCTAAAAAGGTACCAGTTCTGTGGTCACAAAACTACGACACAGAGATGGACTAACGGTAGCCAGGCCTGTAGGCCCGGATGACGAGGGTTCGATTCTCCCCATGGAGCTTTTTATTCTCAAATGACACCGTCTCTCGAGAGCGCATATTATAGAGTGGGTAAGCAAAATTAAAATTCGACGAGAGTTGACGAGGGAAGAAAGTGCTGAAATCTTCTCGCGATAAAAAAGCAAGGCAAGAACCGTAGTGGGGGAGGAGGGAGAGGAGCCTACTTTGTGACCCCGGATCTGAGTTACGACTAGGGAGGGAGAAAGACGGAAGTGCGAAGATAATAAATGGGATGGACCAAAAAAAAAAAAAAAAAATGTTTCTTCGTTTCTTCGCGTCCAAGTGATATTCATGTACGCGTAGTAAAATAAGTAGCGTGGCGTTGGTGGCGTTGGGCCGTAGAATTTTCTTTTCTTTTACGTATATACCTGGTACATTTTAGCCATTTTTCAATGTTTTACGTACCAAATCGAATTGGTTCGTAATGTTCCTTTTCCGTTTTCCCGCCAATGTTTGCATCGATAATATTTATTCGAGTGATGTACATGCAAGTAGCGTGGCGTTGCGTCCTACATGTGCCCGGTATAGACTTATAAAGAAGAAGAAAAACAACAACAAAAAACACCAGCTGGGAGGTCGAGGATTTCGGCGAAACTCAAATTTTAGGTACCTAGCATAACTTGTCCTCCAGAATGCCACGGCCGGGAGTCGGTCCGATGTAAGAGCGGTGATAGTGGGAAAACTACACAGGGTGCTATTATTAATAGTATACCTGGTATATATTTTCAACAAACCACAACAACAAATAAGAACAGACATCCTAACCTCGCCGTCGACTTTTCCTTGGGGTCACACACAGCAGTACCGGCCCGCTCATCATGAGAAAGGAACCCACAGGAAAGAAAGTCAGCCTGAAAAAATGAAAAAAAAAAACGAGAGCCTATTAATAGTCAGTGCCTAAGCTTCAAGAAAGTTGGACCTCCTTGTGGCTGGCTTGGCCCCGTGGCACCATTCTTTATTTATTTTTCTTTCTTTTTTTTCCATCCCATTTATTATCTTCGCGCTTCTGACTTTCTCCCTCCCTAGTCGTAACTCAGATCCGGAGTCACAAAGTAGGCTCCTCTCCCTCCTCCCCCACTACGGTTCTTGCCTTGATTTTTATCGCGCAGAGGGTTCAGCCTTCCCAAAGCTCGTCGATTTTCATCGAATTTTGCTAACTCATGCTCTCGCGCGTTCCGCTATAGTTGAGATATATCGAGAAAAAGTCCCTACGAGCATGCACTCGGGGGGGCTCTAACTCACTATTTCGACTCCAACAAGCTTCGTGGCTACCTGCTAGCCCACCGGGACGATTGTGCACTATTAATACTATCAATAATTATCTAAGGAAAGCGTCTTCTCGGGGACGAAAGTAAGAAAACGCAACACAAGCAAGTGTGCTTTCGCGCGCGCCATGAATAAGAATTTCAGCCTGAGGCCGATGTATGGTTTCTTGTGAGAGGGCCCGTATTGCATTACTCGTGTATTAAAAATAATAGTGCAGCACGTAAGTAGATCTAGCAGTAGATCCAGTCGTAGGTTTAGCAAAAGTTTTGTTTGGTTTGGCAGTAGCTCGAGCAGTAGGTTTGGCAGTAGGTTCAACAGGTAGGTTCAGTAGGTTTGTGTAGCAGGTCTACGAATAGTCTCAGCCGACAACAAGCATAATCGTACTACTGCTGTAACCGCATGCACAAGCATCCCGACCTCGCTGTTGACGTTTCCTTGCCATACGCGTATACTTCAACATGCAGTAGGTCTAGCAGTAGGTCTAGCAGTAGGTCTAGCAGTAGGTCTAGCAGTAGGTCTAGCAGTAGGTCTAGCAGTAGGTCTAGCAGTAGGTCTAGCAGTAGTTCAACCTATCATAAAAATCATTCAACACCATGAATACAGCAGCAGTGGGCTGGGAGCGTGGTCTGGGATATGGAATGACTCCTGCTTGACGATGGCGGAGAAGGTGAGGCCTATTGTGCTGCTGAAACATTGTCGAAAGCCTCACTTCTAAGTTGCTACAAGGTATCATATATATACCAGGTACAGCGGTACAGCGGTGCAGTAGTGGTCCCTCTATAGTACCGGCTGCCCGCTATACACCTAAGTGCCTGTGAAATCGCCGGGCACAGATGGCAGTAACCAGGGGGGTAAGCGTGCGGAGTAGTGCCGGTTGCCGCTATACATGGCGCCGGTAATGTTGGCTGGCGCATACCGGCACTATATAGGAACAATACTGTAGACAACTGTTAACTGTTACCGATCGCTGCTGACTGCTGGAATCTTGCGAAAAGCCTCACTTCCAACTTGCCTATAATGCATACCAGTTATATACCAGGTACAGTAAGTAGTACGTACACAAAAGCACAGCAAAAAGGAGTTGTATTGTATCAGCACGTTACCTAGAAGTTCGGATTCTGACAACGTTCGTTCATGTTTCAGCAGCAATCGATCGCAACTTCTCGCTCATCGCTCAATCATCCCATCATTCCATCGTCCCAGCACACAAGCTCCACTGCTCTAGCGTACATATGTACAGCTAATACTGCCCTATTCCGAAGTAAACACTAGTAAATAGGACCTATGGTGCACACAAAAAACTATATACTTACCTATTTTTGCTAAGAAAATTTGGTCCTATTATATGATATTAACTATGGTCCTCCGTAATAGTACGTCAGCACACCCGCACCATTTTCCAAGGTACAGCAGTATATACCTGGCATCATCCTTCATCGCTTCCAGGTGCGAATTTGTGTTAATAGTACAGGTACACCGGGTGCGATAGAAGCCTCGATTGCGACTGGTCCTGGCATGTATCATGTATTATATGATATCACATTGTATAATATGATACCTCGGCATACTCGTGAAGAGTGATTCGGACGCCACCACCACCATCATCACCACTACCGAGCAATATTAAACAGCAAGGATGATAACTGGTACCTGGTATTCATATAAATAACTCGTGCGTCCTTGCTGGCGCCGTCTAAGATGCGTGATAATAAGATACTAATAGCATCATAACACCCCCCCCTTTATTACTATTACGAGTATGACGAATGAATGTGGTATTTTTCCACTGGTTTCCTCGATAACGGTGAGAGTCCAACGATAACATAATATGCAAATAATGCTAAAAATAATGCTACCAAAGTGCTAATAATATTGCAAATTATCCTAATAATGGTTAAGAATGCTGATAAAAATGCTAATAATGCTAAGCTATCATCGAGATATTTCCAAAGCCAACATTTTCGTTGTGTGCGCCCCTCTAAGCCATGCCCCCTCTAAGGCATACCCCTCTAAGCCATGACCCCTCTAAGGTATACCCCTCTAAGCCATGGCCCCTCTAAGGCATACCCCTCTAAGGCATGGTTTGGAGAAAAAAAGGCTCGGGAACTCATGCCAGGGGGTGAGTTATCTCAAAAGTGTTACACGGTATTATTGCTGTAATACTGATACTACTGTACTTCAAGTATTTATATAGGAGATAAATAAAAGGGAGCAACGCTCTCGACATTGATGCCGACATGCGCTATCAATAGTAGTGATATCATACGGACGTATGATACTATCAATACTCCTTGTAGGGCCGGTTAATTTGGGCTAGCTATTAATAATAACAGGTAGTTCACTGAGGGACTACTATAATAGAACTCTGTACTGCTGATATACATGATGTAAACATGATCAATGCATGCCACATGCTACATGCCTGCACGTGTCACATGTTGCCGCATGCATGCTTACGCTCGCTGCATGCTTTTGTACAAACACATACCAGGTATACCAGGTACCCGTAAGTGCGCATCGCTGCTTGCCCGCCGCCGCCCCTGGCGTTTCATTATACATCGTATTTATATATTTTTAGTGGTTAAAACCACGCAACTACAGACAGCAGTATTAACAGGACTACGATGTGCTACAGGTTAACGTCGTGACTTTGAATCCCGCCAAGCAAAATGGACTTGCAGAAAGCGCTTAGCGTGTGGTTGCACAATTTCGACGCGAGTAGACGAGGGGAGAACATTCTGAACTTTTCCCACGAAAAAAATTAAGGCACGCACCGTACGTGGTCGGGGAGAAGGCGAGGAGTGCCCGCTATGTGACCCTACTGCTGTTAATACTTGTAATAGGTTAGTAAACTATTACCCATAGTAAATAGGACCAAATATTGTTAGTAAAAATACGGAAATATATAGCTTTTTGTCTTTACCGTGGGTTCTATTTACTATGGTCCTCCGTAATAATAGGTTAATATATTTGGGTTTTACGAAAGGGGGCTGGAGCGGTAGGGGAAATCTACTATTCATACATACGTGGATAGATGGAATGGAAACAAGAAGAAAAAAATATTGGTGTAGAATGAGCAATGAACCAACAAAAGAACGAATGGGCCAATGGGCGGAATTATCAACCTTAAAACAACGGGCTGCTGTGAGCTGTGACGCTACCATTAATTCTGCTGTGTTGCTGTCTGCGTAAGGTGTACGAGAAGTTCTGCGCTTACTTTATCTCAGGCCAAGCATGTAGGATTTTTGTCATCGCTGTAGACCTATACCGACACTAGACTACCAGTATGCTACTTCGGAGTTCGGAGTATTGTAGTATCATAGAGAAGAAACACTACGCAAAAAACGAGAAGAAACCACTACGCCAGGCAGCTCTCGGGTAGATGGAACAAGCAGCAGTGGTATATACCAGGTCTATTAATAATGAATACCAGGTATCAATATTAATATTAATAGTAGCATAATTCGACGAAAGTTGACGAGGGAAGAAAGTGCTGAAATCTTCTCGCGATAAAAACCAAGGCAAGAACCGTAGTGGGGGAGGAGGGAGATCGCTTTTGCCTTTGTTTCTCCGCCTTCCGTATTTGTCCTAGGACTTTCTTTGGTGGCTTAGCTACGTACGTATTCATTTTGGTTTTGTCATTCCCCTTCTCTTTCCGGGACTCTCGTGTGTTACACGAGAACGAAACGGAATTGAGTTGGAAGTGCCACGTACCCGTTGTATGGGTGGCGCCCAAGGGAAGGGAGACGGAGGGTGGGGGGGGTCATAGGGAAACCAGGACGGACGAAAGCAGGAAAGAGACGGCAAACAGAGTAGGTGCCAGACCGACTAGCTGGTAGAACCTGCCTGTACTATGGGCACAAACCTGCCTCGGCTGGCCTTCGGTGTGCTCCGGCTGGCTGTCCTATCCTGTCGTTCTCAGTCTTGCTCTGTTGGCTCTGTTTCGGTCCATTTATTTTCTTTCATTTCATTTGGTTTTTATTGGAGGTCGCATCTCCTCTGGGAGAAGCACGACACTTTCTTTCTTTTTTTGTCATGCTTTTTATTTGGTTGCTTGATTATTGATTTGCTTCAGTATATTTACTTTTTATTATTTTTTCTTTTCGCTTTTTTCTTTTTTCTCTTTTTTTCTCTTGCATGCACCTGGATTGCTAGCAGGGTAGGTCTTGCCTGTCGTATATGGCGTTGCATTGTCTGCTCTGCTTACAGTGAGTGTAGTATCTCTGTGTCGTAGTTTTGTGACCACAGAACTGGTACCTTTTTAGGATGAAGAATCGGCACGGACACTGGGTGTGCTGGATGTCGACGGGTAGAAAGGAAGGTTTAATGTGAAGAACACACACACACACACGAGTAGTGGTGTGCGTAACCTCGAACGCTTCTAACGTTGATGTCTGGAGTTCGAATCTCACGTGGGTCGAGACTTTTGAGTTTATTTGCAAAAAAAATAAAAAACGGAATCAACTGCTGAGAGCGCCATTTAATAGTAGCGGGTAGGCACAATTCGATGCGAGTCGACGAGGGAAGAAAGCGCTGAAGTCTTCTCGCGATAAAAATGCAAGGCAAGAACCGTAGTGGGGGAGGAGGGAGAGGAGCCTACTTTGTGACCCCGGATCTGAGTTACGACTAGGGANTCACGGTAACATAAATAAGTGAAACAAAGTAAACGAAGCAAATGATGCGAGGGGTTGTAGCATCGCTGTCGTGCCCCCCTTGAGAAGCAACAACAGGCAATACAACAAGCAAAAAGAAAAATGAAAAAAAGAAAAATAAGAAAATAATCAAACAAACAAACAAACAAAGGGAAAGAAAGACCACCAGAAACAGTGCCGCGTTCGAAACTGTAGATCATCGGGGCTATTATATATATGATATGTATAATACACAGAGTGAAGGAATACGTGTATGTCAACCATTTTCTCTTTGTACGCGTAGCTCTTATTAGCTATTAACCCTTTTAGGACTGCAGATCCGTTTTCGGGACAATCCACTCTAATTATAAGTAATGTGTCCCCAAAACGGGACTCCAGTCCTATAAGGGTTAATATGAATAGTGTGTTCTAGGTTACGGGTGGACGTTGAGGCAAGGGCTGAGTGAGCTTGGGTCGGGTCATTGGCCAAAAAATAACCACCATGTATTATATTACGCGCGAGCAGGCGAAACATTCCGGCTTCGAAACTTTGCACCATGGTTTTCGAGAGTTGGGAAACGGAATTTTGCGTGGTTGTTCTTCATGGTGACCTTAAATTTACTGAGGGCTGGTATGTTGTCTTCTCTTCTTTTCTCCCTTATAGGACTGGAGTCCCGTTTTGAGGACAAATTACTTAGAATTAGAGTGGTTTGTCCCCAAAACGGGACTGCAGTTCTAGAAGGGTTAAGGCGCCATTACGCCAGTTTTAGGGCAATTTTGGTCAAAACTAGAGGCCCAAAATGAGCCGAAAACAGGCGTACATTAAGCCTAATTTGCCGATTGAAATGGTTTATCTCCTTGAGGTGCATCGAATGCCAACTAAGACCACACTACTAATAAGTGTGCTGGTGCCATGGTAGTACGAGTCAAGCAACAAATTTCGTCGCATGGTCACCAAAAACGAAAAAAGAAAAAACCCTGATTTACGTCTACAATCCTGAAATTTCTTCATTTTTTGTCTCCCTGCCTGCTCAATCAAGTAAAATCCTAGCGTTCAAACAATTGCCCATATCTCACCAAGTACAGGTCTGATTAACCCATTCAGAACTGAAAAAAATGCCCCAAACTACAGTAGTTCCTAGTAGTTTGTCCCCAAATTCATTGTTGTTGTTGTTGTTGTTGTCTTCACATTAAAAACCGTGCCGGTCTCTCTATCCAGTACCTCCATCTGTCCGTACTAATCCAACACTTGACACGGTCGATTCCCGTGGTCACAGGCTAACTTACCCAAAAAAGGGTATACTGAAATAAAAGTGGAACCCGAAGAGTCCGCAAATCGATCAAAGCCAGTCAAAAACAGATAGTCTGGAGCCCTCCGCTCCCCTCTACACGCTATGTGAAGGTAAAAATAAAAATGGAAAAGTCAACATCACCAATCGGGGGTACACGCCCCCTGATTCTATCTTGGTGCCCCTATAATGCCGGGGTGTTCCGTGCCGGGTTCACGCCGGTCAGGCAAACAAATCGAGTCCTCCACCCCGATTATAAACGCAGACATGATACGGGGGAAGGGAAGGAAAAATATATATATACATATTTATATATATATATCAATGGTCAACACATCTGGTGTCTAATGAAAACCTGCTTTACGTAAATGCCCCCAGAGGGATGTAAAAAAAGTAAACACTACGAGTAACTACTGCTGTACCAGTAAAGAGTAAGAAGAGTTGCTCAACCCGAGGTCCGATTTCCACAAGCGCACAATCCAGAACGTTTGACATCTCAACCCTCTCCCTGTCAAGACCCAGGCACCGGTTTATGCAGCCACCTAAAATCTAAAAATCGTCAAGGATCAGCCTTGTTTTGAGGAAGAGGATGCATCAGCATCACCCCGCATCGCCACTATTAATAGTGCACGTCAAATGCCTCATCCCACGCACGGTAGATGTTGCATTTTCTTGGCTAAATATTTTACGACTGGCTGTTATTGGTACACTCCTCTAGCGAGCGACTGCCACCGGGTAGGTATAAGGTTAGCATTATACTTTAGCTACCGTACATAGTACCAGGTATGCTAGTTTCAGGGCCAATGGATAAGGTAGAAATCTTAGCCGGGTTGCCTCAAACAAACAAACATCTTCGAGCTCATGTTTCGTCGGGCGAGATATTTGAGCTCCTCACATCAGCTCAGAGAATAAAAAGCGACCCCCCCTACGAGGCATCGCTCAAGCATCAAGCATTTCCTTCCGTGGCAGGTCCGGAAACACCCCCCTAGCTCAGCAGCCCGTGCTCCTTCGTACCATGAGCATAGGGCCAGTGCTGCACGTACCGTGAAGAGGGTTCAGTTCGCACAGAGGTGCGAACGATTGTTTTTCGGCGCTTGTTTTCTCGACAACGGTATGGGCGCTAAAATACCGAAAAAGGTGTTTTTCGGAAGGCTCTCGACCGAATATTTCCGGGAAAAAACACCTTTTGTTCGGTAATATTGGCAACCTTACCTTAACCTTCCCGTTCTGGAAAAATCGAGCGCTGAAAAAACGATACGATATCACACACCCCTGCTGTGCGAACTCAATACTCTTTCACGGTAATCGTCATTATTTTAATAGTTTTCGACACTTGCTCGCCTCTCAAGTCCCACAAGCAGAGCTAGATGTGAGTCGACACGACATACGTCGCCAACTACAGTAGTAGAGTTTGGTCGGACTAATAGTTGATAATAGTCGTTTCCTGGAGGTGCCGACTATCCAATTTACTGGGTTTCCATACTTGTAGGAAGGATTATTGAAAAAGAGATAAAAATAAGTATGGGGGGGGCGGGGTGGGGTATTCTTGGCCCGGGAGGGCTGATTGGGTTCTCGCTTCGCTCGCCTGACTTAAGACTTAAGTTGGCAAGTCGGCAAGTCGGCTGGCCATCAGCTGGTGCCGCCTGAAGTTCAGCTTGTCGGCTATAGCGGCACCTACCGATTAGTTATTAGTCGTGGAAAATCCTGCCAATGGACAGCCGTACCCAAACGTCCAACGGGCTAATGTTCCTGTACAACTATTCATGTTAGGTAGGCAACAGCATGACAGGAAGTCAGGTCAGTCTATCAACACTTACCGCCGCTGTACCAGGCACATAAACAGCGGTCGTATCTACCACATCAAAAGGCTAGTCTATCCTTCCACGAATATACGAGTATTAACTATTCATACTGCTGATGTATGCCAAGACAACAGAGTATATATTAAAAAAAAATAGAGTATATACTGGTATATATGTATATATAGCCAGTCTCCCCAGGAGGGCAGACCTAGACGTTCAGTCGTGATTTGTGACTTCGCGTTCGCCTGCGGCTTTTCATCCCCTCAGATCCTACCGCTCTACTGCTCTATTACGGAGCATAGTAAATAGGACCTATGGTTTACACAAAAAACTAAATATTTCCCTATTTGTACCACCAATATTTGGTCCCATTTACTATGGTCCCCCGTAATATTACTGTATGAATACAAGGGTATTCATATAAATATGAGAATACGTACTGTATATATGAGTACGCAGTACCTTGTAGTCTAGTCGAGCTGGTGTACATCTGCTCGCGCAGGCGAAGTTCCTTAGATGCGCCCGCATGGCACCTATTCACATGACTAGAGTATTTCCAGGCACATCGACCCAGCGCGACGCCAACCAAGCAGGCCTCTGCTTGGGGTTAGGGATAGGAATAGGGCTACGTAGAGTTCCAGGTCGGGGTGGTGGCCTCCGTTAGCGAAAGCCGAAACAAAATTCACCGTCGGGGTGAAAAAAAATCCTTACAGTCTCGTGTAGAAACCCTAGAGATATATATACCTCGTTGAAACATTGAAACAGCACGAGGGCACAAAATAAGAAAACAATTCGTATCGTGCCCCCGCCGGCACATCTACGGCGGCTGGATGATGGCTAATACATCCATACGTATGTATGAATAGTGCAGCATTAGCATTTGTTCTCACATGAAGGCATAGCCATAATGCATGCAGTCTGTGGTCACAGGACAGGCTCCAAAAAGCGCCTGGTACTGGTACTGCTGCACCAGGTACATTTTACGAACGTACCAGAGGGTATGGTATGATATGTACCAGGTACGTATATACGTATATACTGAATCTGACGTAAGAAACCACCCAGGGGGATAGATAAATCGAGTTTTGCCTTTTTTTATCACCGGGGGTGGTACGTATATACTTAATCTGACGTAAGAAACCACCCCGGGGGATAGCTAAATCGAGTTTTGCCTTTCTATTATCACCGGGGGTGGTTTCCTGTGGTGGCGTAGCATCTAACGTTGTATTCGAGTTTTGGAACATTACCACTGGGGGGTGATGACGGCGGGGGGGGGCGATAGGAGTCTATCCCATCTTGCCTGTTTAGTTTTGTTTAGTTTTTTTATCACCAGGGTGGGTTCCTGGTGGGGTGGTATCTTGGAGAAGGGTGATATCTTACGTCAGGTATAAACGGTATATCTTGATGTCATTTGCGACATTACGATTACGACTACGATCTACCTGGTGCGAGACTCCCCGATAATGGCGTTGTTAGCTGTACAGCGACAGCAGTACTACCAACCACACCACCACTACAAATATTTGATACCCGTATTGTGAAGTTGTACGCAGAGCTGGCGCTTGGTAGCTCCAGCCAGTATGACATGTACTGGCTGCATCGGCAGCCAGTACCCAGGACTCAAACAGTGTAGTCGCGATCACCGCCACCCCCCCCGGCAGGTGAGAGGGCTTCGCCGGAGGCGCCCGCGGAGGACCTCGCTGAAGGCGACTCGCCGGAGGAATACTTTTATATACGCGATTTGGCTTGCTGCTTCGTAGAGCTAAAATGTACTACTGTTAATTCACGTTTCAAAGACAATTCTTGGGTCTCAGGGGTGGTACGTAGACTGTTGTTGTATATTTAGAACAAGAATAAGCGGAACGTGTGTGGCCCTCTCTCTCCTCTCTCTTTTCTTTTGCGTTCGCCCCTTTTGGCGCTGCGTATTTTCATGGAGTTCCGTTGTATTATGAGGCGGTATTTTGGGGCGTACGTAAGCATCGGAGGACGGGAAGCACTGGCAGCTTCCTTGGCTAGTACATACAGCATTGGACTGCCAGTACCACTGGCAGTGCACACTGAACCAGGACCCAGCCTTAAATATACGGTTACTACCGTGCCAGTTCTATCATATTAATAGTAGAATTGGGTACTGGCTAGCGCAGCCACCACAATACTCCAGGTATAAGTACTGTAGGAATCAGCAGCCAGTGTACTGGATTCCCTCAGTATACTGTTGCGGTGATTTTTTGGGCATTTACGCTTCAGCTCGCCTCACAATCCAGGGCAAACAGAGTCTGGCTGGGTTGGTATTATAGCGAGATATTAACCGTTCAAAATATACTGGATTACTATTACTAGCATATACTGGCAGTAGTAAGCTTGTACTGGCAGTATATACTGCACCATAACTTACGACTATTAATACGATGAACAGCAGTATTATATAAACATACGTACGTATGGAGGGAGAGAGAAAAAGGGCGTATCATATGATACGAGTATCATAGACGATAAACGGGAAGAAAACCAAGGCTTATCACGGTACTCGATAATCGAGACGGGACGGGACGGTACTGTTTTTACTTGTTTGGCGGGAAAAAAAATGAAGACGGGACGGGACGGGACGGTAAAATGACGACCAAACAGGTTTTTCAGACGGGACGGGACGGGACGGTTGGTGTACAATTTCTCAACGGGACGGGACGGTAATTTCAACGGGGTAGATTTTCACGACGGGACGGGACGGTAAAATTCAACGGAATTTTTTTCCACGACGGGACGGGACGGTAAATATAATTTTTCACGACGGGACGGGACGGTAAATATTTTTTTTCACGGCGGGAAGAGACGGCACTGGATCATTGGATAAAAACAGTTGTTGTTGCTCCAGAGGAACACACGAAAATAAACACTCGTACGAATCGTACGTAAACAGAAAGCCATCTTGAAATGCGTATTCCCATAATAAATTCTATACCGGCACGGCGAAATCGCACCGAATTACCTTGCAATTTACAAATTACGCTACGAACTCGTATATATTTACATAATAGTACAGAGCAATCCTCATCATGCTTCGTCCACAGAAATAACCTTGCCAGCCGCAGCGTTTTGAGCAGCGACTGATGCGGCAGCCTCCACGTCGCAGTTAGCCTTTAACGCCGCTACATCCTGGAGAACCTTCGCTAGCCCGGGGATCAAGTGCGAGTTGAGCTTGAGCAGCATCATCGTTTCGATTTTGTCAGTCCCAAGGGAGGTGCGCAGTTGGCTAACGACTGCCGAAAGAGCAGAGAAGTTGTTCCTTTCTGCTTGACAACTGGTGGTGTCGATCCCCAGGTACAGTCGAGCCAACAGTCCGACATCTGGCCAGCGAGCCGACACTACCACCCCCCCGTCTTGGCGTCTACTACATCCATCGTAAATTCGTAAATTCAAATTTTTGTTATTTCATTATTTCATATTTTGATATTTTGATGTTTCATATTTCGGAATTTTCGTATTTCGTAATTCCGTAAATTCGTAAATTCTTATCACTTTGATTTAATTTTAATGTACTACCAGTGTGAAAAAACAAATTTTGCAAATTCGTAGATTCTTGGTGGGAATGACGGGAAGAGACAACGGGCAGGTGTGAATCTTGGCGGGAGAGACAAGTTTTGTCGGCGGGACGGGACGGTAAAGACAACGGCGCATGACGGGACGGGACGGTAAATTACATTATCTCGACGGGACGGGACGGTAATTTTCAACGGGAGCGATTTTCTTGGCGGGACGGGACGGTAAAGTTCAACGGGGCAGATTTCGATGACGGGACGGGACGGTAAAGTTCAACGGTTGGATATTTGTCGGCGGGACGGGACGGGACGGGATTTGACGGGACGACGGGAACAGTTTAACGACGGTTTAACCGTCCCGTCCCGCCGTTACCGTCGTTACCGTCCCGCCAAAATACCGTGATAAGCCTTGAAGAAAACGAAGAAAAAGGCCGTTGGACCTCCTCCGTCCCCTACCTCCATGTTTCTGGTCTCCATACACACCGATGCTGTGGTACCCTCGCACACCTGTACGTAGGTACTGCGCGCTTGCTCACGTCACCGCTCGAAATCACCCAGGTAGCCTGCCCAGGTGTAATACTGATGATGCATGGCACCGCTGGGGGGTATGTGGTGTGTGGGGTGTGGCATACAACGTACCCCAGTGATAAATCGGGTGGTTTAGTTGTTTTTAGGATCACCCGAGTGGGTGTGGGGTGTGGTATACAACGTATAGGGTGATATACGCCGACGCTTACAGAGAGCAGTACCAGGACGCTGTGTATATACTGCTGTTCTGTTGACGAGCTGCTGCTCCCTTTTGCTGTGTGAATTGCTCACGGTGTATAGTTGCGCGTTCGAGCGGCACGTATCATACCCCGGTGGTGGTAAAAGATTTCAAAACAAAAATTCAAAACGAGGGCAAACTGGCCCCAATCGGTTATAAACCTGGTATACCGGTATATGATACGTACGAGTACGTCATTTTTCGGTTCGGCTCGTGTCGTTGTGTTCTCGTACCCGGTACGTTGTTAGCATCTCACTTGCCTTGCCCATTAATTTGCGTTTCTTTTGTTTTGTTTTTTCTCTGTTTCACAGTCTGTGACCACATAATTTGATAATTTGTATCTCTAGGATTAGGAATCAGGAAACACACTGGGTGTACTGATGTGGTTGGGTAGAAAGAACGAAGACAACACACACCCGGTAAAATTAATGTTCCTTCGATCTGTCTTGGGCTATTGAAACTCGTTTACCGAAACCGCTGAAATAATAACGTAACTCGGAAATACTGCTTATTTCTTATTCGAGGTGTTCCTGATGGATGGGTGTTCTGGTGTCAGGATGGGAGGGGAGGGAGCTGCGGAGTTTTTGGCGGGTTATAAAGCGGCTCGGTCCGTCGGGCGCTATGATAACTGACAGCAGGTGTTGAAAAATTGCCGGCGCCAAACCAATATTTTGGGCCCTTTTTACCAAGCGCGCTCGCTCACGCCTTATGTACACTCCACTCATGCTTATACTCGTATGTACGAAGCAGCTTGCTGCTTGCCGTGCTTGCTGCTTGTAGTGGTGCGTGCGTAAGTTACTCGTAGGTGCCGCATCACGACTGGTCGCTTCTGACTGTTGAAGTACAAGCCATCAGCAGTACAACAAGTATACGAGTATTTGTTTATGTGCAACTTCACGTCAATCCACCAAAAGCAGCATCATCATTTTGTCCTTCATGCCTTGGAATCTTCCTTCCCACCCGACTGGTTGGGCGGGGAACTACTGCTGCTGTACCAGTATAACCAAGGTATCGTACTACTCTGTATCCTCAGCGTACCTGGTATGTCGGACAGGCTTAAAAAAAAAAAAAAAAAAAACTGCAGCAGCAACAGCAGCAGCAGTAGCAGCAGCAGCACCAACACGACGACGTGAACACGACACCAACAGCAACCGAGACGCACAACAGGCGTTTGCCAGTACATGGCATGAGCAAGCGGCAAGCAATCTTTGTGCGCCAGAAGCTCGTCTCACCTCTTGAGAGACGGATTGGATAGGGCAAGGGCCCTGCTCCCGGCTCCAACTTCCGGCTTCGTTTCGCTATTAATAGTAGTAGTAGGAGGAGCAGGTGGCTTCCTCGGCTTCCGCGGAGTTTGAGGTCGTCTTCGGCTGTAGATGCATGACGCCTGCTTCTTGTGTACACAGAGGCTGTGTGTGTATGCCAGGCAGGCATGGCAGGGGGGGAGTGGTGTGGTGCGCACATATGTACGCCGACCGCCGTTCATCATATAATACAGCATTCATCAGGAGCAAGGCATCATCATCGCGACAGACGGCAGACGACAGGACAGGGCCGAAGCAAGCGGTGTAAAGAGCCGGCCGAGGGAACGAGAGGGCTGTTGTTGAGGTTATTGTCACATCAACTATGTACGTAAATACAAGGACATGTTTACTATAATATTAAATGACTAACGGCTCCCTATATTTTCGGACACGACGGTGTTTAGGAGAACTGGGAGAACCGTCACATACACCCCCTTTGGACGGAAATATAAGGATAATTTAGTCATTAAAAACAAGATAAACCTGTCTTTACTTTTCCGCTCATCAGAGTGACAAGCAGTTTTCTGTCCCACCCAGCGAAAGGCGGGCCGGGGCCGCCTCAAGGCTCAAGAGGGAGCCAAGCTGAGAAAGGGGGTAGACGAAGGCTGTACATACGTACGACTTGCGTGCTTCAGAGATGGATCGTGAGGAGGCCCTCACGGGGCGTCGTAGTCTACGCATGCCTGTACTGCTGCTGTCGTACCTGCACGGGTTGACGCCATCGCCATCACACTTTTTTTTCCGCTTGTTGCAGAAGTCGCAGCTCTTCCTGATAGTTGTCAATTTCCCATCCCCTCCCGCCCCGCCCTTGCGGCCGGCAGCCATGCTTTTCTTTCTCCTTGACCCTCCTCCTGCTCCTGCTCCTCCTGCTTTGTTGCAGAATTCTGTCTTGGGTACTACTGCTGCTGTCAAATATTCTGCTGCTCCTCCTGCTCCTGCTCCTCCTAAATCTACTCCTCCTCCTCCTCCTGCTTCTGCTCCTCCTGCCTCTTCTTCTGGCGATAATAACAGGCAAGCTTCGAGTTGAAAAGGGTCCATCCTTGTACCCAGCTGCTTCCACCAGAGCTTGCTGCCGGAGGCGTTGATCAGATAGACCTCTTGTAACGAGCTATCTCGAGTTGTTCGTACGTGGTGGTCTGCGATGAGCTCGGCGGAGAACCCGCCCTGGACAACTTCAGCCTGTTTTTCGTTTGGTTTGAGGGTATTGACACGATGCTGCGCACTACAGCCCGCGTGGGTTCTAGCACCACAACCATTGAGTGGCTTCCTTGCAATTTCTTGGATTTTTCTCGCGGGTGACTGGAGGATAAATTTGTAAAAAAAATCAAAATTTACAGAAAAATCCAAAGAACCCAAAACCCATCCATCCAAATGTGCTTTATATTTCAAAAGGAGAATCTGCAACGGCAATCGGGCCCAGGGGATGGGACGATCGGACGTCGGCTCGCACAACGCACACAGCAGTTACTCGTACCAGGTAACTGGCACTCGTGTACTCGTGGTACTCGGTACTTGTACAGCAGCACGTATCACGTGTACGAAGTAATAGTGGTCCCTCTATATAGTGCCGGTTGATTATAGTGCCGGCTGCCCACTATATTATTGCCGGTGAAGTAAGTCGCTTGGCACACAGATGAGACTAACGATTAACCAGTGTGGCAGTATCGGGCGGTGCTGATTGCCGCTAAATAATGTCATACATACCGGCACTACTCGTACTCACTCGTATATAGACTACTAGTACGTAGGAGCAGGTATTCTCTACGTATCATACACACAATACGTCGAGCAGTACGAGGGTAGTAGTCTAGTAGTAGGTACTCGTTTCTTCTTTCTTTCACGGGTGAGATTCGTATTAATCGTAGTGTGATATGTACATACCACTCTGTCCCGAAATATAAGCACCTTTTTATTGAATATTAATGTATACAAGGTGCTTATATTTCGGGACATAGTGGTATCTTTACCCTCACCTGCTCACCTGACATGATGAGCAGATCAAATGTACGTGTGTGTGTTCTTGACATTAAACTTCCTTTCTACCCGTCGACATCCAGCACACCCAGCGTCCGTGCCGATTCTTCATCCTAGAGAGATGCCAGTTATTATGTGGTCACAAAACTACGACACAGAGATACTACGCTCAGTGCAGTAAGCAGAGCAGACAATGCAATGCAATATACGACAGGCAAGACCTACCCTGCTAGCAATCCAAGTGCATGCGTGTAATCCAGCCTGATGTGATTGACGAAACATTCAATCTTGCACATCTGTTTCTTTTTTTTCTGTGAATCTCTCTTTACTCTTTGCCTATCGTAGCTTTTGTCTTCTTTTTCTCTCTCTCTCTCAATGTATCTGGATTGCTGGCGTGTGTATGTGATATGTTGTGCCTTTCGTACCCAGTACGATCACCTACGATGGCATTGCGTTGTCTACTCTCCTCGCTGCTCGTTCGAGTTCATGATTAATACCCACGGGAGGAGAGCCCAACCTCTTCGTTTTTCTTGTGCTCCCTGAGTTCAGCGATACCCTGGGCCTACCCCAAGCGGCATACCTTATTGATTTCCCCCGCCCGAGGTCCCCCGCTCGAGGGAATGGGAAGCGACTATTGACCGCTACCGTGCACTATTTGCCGCGTTAGGGATCCGACCGCAGGATAGCCTGCTTCAGTTAACAAACCGACGGCTCTGTATTGGGCCCCACGTCCAAGAATGCTTGGTGGGCCTCGACGCCGAGTGGGAGGAACGTCTAATAATGCGATGGACCCTCGGGGTTCAAACCGCGCTGGAGGAGAGTTTCGCGCCCCCTCCCTCCCTCCCTCCCTCCCTCCCTCCCCTTCTCCCTCCCTCCCGTTCAGGTGGAGGCGGCGCCCGCGCCGAGAGGGTCGGAGCCGGCGCTGGGGAGAGACCCGAGCAGGAGGGGGCAGTTGGAGACAAGAAATCGCGTATATAACTCCGGGCACCACAGAGAGCCAACAGAACGCGGGAAACAGGGATACCGCGCCGCCAGTGGAACAGCCTGGAATGGCGAGAGACAACGCCTGAAGCCGCGTCGACAACGCCCGGGGAGACAGTGTTAAGTAGCGAGAGGGGAGGGGGAGCGGTCGCAAGGGGTAGACGAGGCCGATCGAGAGGATGTGGGTGTGGGAGGGGGTCACGAACAGCCAGTGCAGGAAGAGGGGACGACACGAGTACGGGGTGAAACCCCAGGCAAGGGGGGTTGTGTTCCACCCTGGTCAGCTCATGCCGGGGGGTGAGGGGGGGGGGGGGGGGCAGGGGTAGGCGGGGGCGGGGGGGGGGGGGGCGGGGGGGGGCGGAGGGAGCGAGGGAGCGGGGGGGGGCGGAGGGGGCAAGTTGGAAACGGTGGAAATGGTAGGAAACGGTGGGGAGAGATAGGAGCGAGGTGAGCCGTGGAGCGATGGGAGCGGTGGGACGGCGAGAGCGGTGGGAGCGGGGGAAGCGGTGGGAGCGGTGGGAGCAGTGGGAGCGAAGGGAGGGGGTAATATGCTACCCTCGTCAGCAGGACGGGGATGGGAAGGAGGGGCAGGGGGAGTGGAGGCAGCGAGGGGTGCGGGGGGAGCGGTGGGAGAGGATTAAGCGGAGGGAGCGGGGGGAACGGGGGGAGCGGGTAGTGTGCTACCCTTGTCAGCAGGGCGGGAAATGGGGGGAGCAGAGGGAGTGGATGGGGCAGGGGGCGCGGGGAGGGGTACAAGGAGAAATTCTAGCAGAGAGGCCGAATATAGGGAAGGGGGAGGAGACGCGAAAACCGGAGGGAAGCGAAATGGTGGTGTAGGGGGGCTGGAAGGGAGAGAGGCGAGCCAAAGACGTGAATGGAGAAGAGCCGCATTGAACAAAAACCAGTGGGTCTAGGATTCCACACCGAGAGGCTCCAGCGGGAGGATCTCCCAGGACGCCGGCGAGGAGACCCGAGAACGGGACGCGCCCCTGTGCCTTCCTCGGCGATACGAGAGGAGGAGTGGCGTGCGGTGTCTGCGGCGTAACGCTCTAGTTCGGGCACCGGGTGGTACGCTTTCCGTGCGGGCAAGGGCGCCACGTGCTCCACGCTCGTTGTATAGTATAGACTCTCGCGAGAGCCGCGGCACCACTACGCTACCCAGCAGCCAACTGCGGAGCTCAGCACCCAAGACGGGACGCACTGGAAGCAGCGGCTCAATCGGACCAGGGTCCCCGCAATCGGGCCGGGGGGATGGGAGGGGGGGGCATAATAGGCGACGAGGGCCTACGCAGCCGGGGGCTTTGGTCCGTTCGGGATCAGAACAGCCTGGGTATATGGCCATCACTCGACGCCGTTTCGCTGGATGGCCTGAGGCAACGTTTCGCAACTGGGAAAGAAGTGCAGCCGCAGTTGGCAGGTGCACATGCACGCCTGAGCATTCATCTGCTCGGCATCCTCAACCACGCTATGGGAGAGCACCGGCCGAACCGGGACTCGGCGACGCCCAACTCCCTCCTACGAGCGATTAAGTTATGGTACCTCATGCCCGCTCTATACTCCACTCACCGGACGGCCGGATCAAAAGGTGGCAGAGGTTCGTGTTGGTGGAGAGCGGGGACATAGATAGCGTTCCTGCTCCCGTGGCTGATGGGGTTCATCGGGGGGGCTCCAGGTCAAGGGGTGCCGCCCATGAAGCTTCGGAGGAGGCGAAGCTTGAGCAGGCGCCGTCGGCGTGTCGCCTTGCTGGAGGGATCAAAGCGGCAGCACGCAGTCTTCTGGCAGAGCCACGATCAGCGGGAAACGACAAAGACGTGGAACACACTGGTGTCTAAGTCAGCATCCGAAGACCACGCCGCCGTTTCCGCGGCAGCGGTAGCTGCAACAATACTAGCGAGCACCACCGAGGTGGAAGATGGAAATGCTCCCCCATGGCGCCCGGACAACGAGTATGCCTCCGAGGTGCTCTTCTACGCCGTCAGCTCCCGCAGCGCTCTCTCAGGCCCCGGAAACGACGGTCAACGATGTTCCTTGTTATCACCGTCATCGGGCGGGAGGAGTTCGGAAAGAGCATGATAGCCTTCTGGCAGAGAATCATCGACGAGCCGGACGCGTTCCCGATCGAGTTCTGGCAACTCTTCTTGCAGTCGAGCCTCCCCGCATCAGGGGAAAAGTGCCGGTCGGTTTGCGTGGGCATGACATGGAGAAGGCTCATCGCCGCAGGGGCTATTTATGCGGCAGTGGCGGCCGCGGTCGGAGGAGGTCAACCGAGGGATAAGGCAGTTCGGGGTCGTCGTACCCGGCGGAGTGGAGCATGTGGGTCTCAGGGCTATGATAGAACGCTGCACCGAGACGGGCAACTAGCTCGTTTTCACAAACTGTTCCAACGCCTTCAACACCGTCAAAAGGACTGCGGTGCTTGCAGAGGCGGCCAACTGCGTGCCAGCGCTCACGCCGTTTGTGGGCCAAGTGCTATGGCACAAGACCCGCTGACGTATTTGTTCTAATGGACTCCGGGGAGGCCAGGATGATCGTCTGCTCTAGCGGAGCCCAGCACGGGGGGGGGGGGGGCGGCAATGTTCTGTCTGGCGTTACGACCGTGCTGAAGCATTTTCCCGAGAGGAGTTTGAGGGAGAAGAAGTGGAAGCCTTCGCGTACATGGATGATGTCTCTCTCGGCCTCATGAAGACCACGGCCGACACGGTCAGAGCCTTTGCCTTCCTACGGCGAGAGCTAGAAAACATCGGCGTCGTGGTCAACCCCGCCAAAACCGTGGCACTACCACTCGAAGGGTACGCCCCGACGGCGGAGGAGATTTCGCTTATGCAAAGCGTTGATGTCAACATCGCAGGCGAAGGAGGGGCGACGGTGGTAGGTGTCCCGATCGGCACGGACGAATAGCAATGGAGGGGATAGTGACGGATGGAGGAGCGGACCGCCTAGCGCACTGCCTCGCTAACATGCCGGACAATCAAGCGGCGACCCTCACCGTCATTGGGTCCCCTGGGCAGAGGACAAGTTTCCTGGAAAGGGCTCCGGGCACGCGGCTGTCCCTCGAAGCATGCAGAAGGGTAGACAACGGCGCACAGTAGTAGTGGGCGCACGAAAATGTCCTGGGGCTACCCGGAGCGGAGGAGGCACAGTCGTTTTTTCAGGACGGGTGTCTGGGTAGTCAACTGACTCTGAACCCTCACCAGCAAGCCCAAGCCCGCCTGTCCACGGGAGCGGGAGGGTTAGGGCTAACGTTCACGGACGCAAGGCGAATGCCTTCTTTCATTAGAAGCAGGGCGGGGACTCTACCGGAGGTTCTAGCAGACCCCACGGGCCGATTAGGAGACGGGATGGAGCACGTTGGGTTTCCACCAACCAGGCAAACATGGTTTGCACCAAGCGTGAAGTGCCGCGAGGTGTTGGCCGGGTCGCATGAAGGGTGAGCTTCGTCCTACTTAGAACCGCTTGTGGGGCGGAGTTGCATATGGACAACAGCTTCCAATGAATTTATTTGATTTCTGGTGTGGCCGCTTCCAAAGAGCAACTGGTATACTATGTATCTGCCCCGTGGGTGCCTTCCCATATACACACTGCGTGACACGATCATTCCCCTTGTGCGGAGTTAAGGTTCTCCACCCCGAACAAATGATCTAACAAGACCGCCAGCCGTGGTGCCGCCAAAACAAAACAAAAAAAAACAGTACCCTGGTTGTATAGCTCACGCAGTGAGAGGCGTGTTTCACAGCATCGTCGCCAACCGACGCCAACCCAACCTATATATAGATACATATATGTATTTTTGATATATGGGGGGGGGTACAACCGACCGTGATCCATGTTTTGCTATTGATAGTACTTTACGTTGTCGGGGCCTTTTGCCTTTTGTATCATATGTAGGGGAGGGGTGTACTTCATTTTCATGCATGGCCGTAGCCGTATGACCATAGACCCTCGCATCCCTACGATGCCGGGACGGGGTAATTAATATCGCCATATACGACAGGCAAGACCTACCCGCTAGCAATCCAGGTGCATGCAAGAGAAAAAAAGAGAAAAAAGAAAAAAGCGAAAAGAAAAAATAATAAAAAGTAAATATACTGAAGCAGATCAATAATCAAGCAACCAAATAAAAAGCATGACAAAAAAAGAAAGAAAGTGTCGTGCTTCTCCCAGAGGAGATGCGACCTCCAATAAAAAACCAAATGAAATGAAAGAAAATAAAATGGACCCAAACAGCGCCAACAGAGCAAGACTGAGAACGACAGGGACAGCCAGCCGGAGCACACCGAAGGCCAGCCGAGGCAGGTTTGTGCCCATAGTACAGGCAGGTTCTACCAGCTAGTCGGTCTGGCACCTACTCTGTTTGCCGTCTCTTTCCTGCTTTCGTCCGTCCTGGTTTCCCTATGACCCCCCCCACCCTCCGTCTCCCTTCCCTTGGGCGCCACCCATACAACGGGTACGTGGCACTTCCAACTCAATTCCGTTTCGTTCTCGTGTAACACACGAGAGTCCCGGAAAGAGAACGGGGAATGACAAAACCAAAATGAATACGTACGTAGCTAAGCCACCAAAGAAAGTCCTAGGACAAATACGGAAGGCGGAGAAACAAAGGCAAAAGCGATCACGGTAACATAAATAAGTGAAACAAAGTAAACGAAGCAAATGATGCGAGGGGTTGTAGCATCGCTGTCGTGCCCCCCTTGAGAAGCAACAACAGGCAATACAACAAGCAAAAAGAAAAATGAAAAAAAGAAAAATAAGAAAAAAAATCAAACAAACAAACAAACAAAGGGAAAGAAAGACCACCAGAAACAGTGCCGCGTTCGAAGCGGCTACAGAGGTGCGCGGCACGGGTAGTCTAGGTGGGACTTACTAGTCAGCCTGGTACCTTGCTACCCTGTCGGCTGTTTCCCTCCTGCTCTCATCAGCCGCGGTTTCCGTACGACTGTTGCCCCTTGGTACCCAGGATCGAATCCCACCGTGGTGAGAGATTTTGTCTTTATTTGAAAAAATAAAAAGGAACCAATTGCTGAGAGCGCCTTCGTGGCGTGGGTAGGCGGAATCCGACGCAAGTCGACGAGGGAAGAAAGTGCTGAAACCTTCTCGCGATAAAAATGCAAGGCAAGAACCGTAGTGGGGGGGGAGGGAGAAGAACCTACTTTGTGACCCCGGATCTGAGTTACGTCCAGGAAGGAGAGAGAAAGGAAGGGCGAAGATAATAAATGGGATGGACAAAAAAAAATATATATATATATATATATACTATTATTCACTACTGAATTTGCTGAAAATCGCAGCATATCATCAAGATAAATGGCATCTGTCACAGAAGGCCGTTTGTTTGTTGTTTTTTCGTCACTCTCAAATTCGAAAAAAAGGGGTATTTTGCCGAGCGGCGGGGAGTGGACGTCATCGCGATCGAGCGAGAGGAAACATACACCAGGTGTCATACATACGTACACCCATAAGGTATGATATCATCTGAATATGTATGTAAGTTTGTCCACCGCATGTTTATAACATATTAATGCTGTATATTCTTTGTCGTAGCGAGCGCAACAGCGGGGGGACAAGATCGCGTGGTTGAAAGGACAAGATCGCGTGGTTGGAAGTTGAAACGGGATATTTTTTCTTCATATTTTTCCTTGTGATATACGAGATGGCTGCAGCAAGATGCGTCGACAACATGTATTTCACCTTCTTCGGGGCTCTCAATGAACACGTTGGATTTACATATTATATGTACAATATTTATTTACATAAGATATCGCCATGACCGCATCAACAAGGGGAATGTGTGTATGTTCTTCACATTAAACCGTCCTTTCTACCCGTCGACATCCAGCACACCCAGTGTCTGTGCCGATTCTTCATCCTAGAGAGATACCAGTTCTTCTGTGGTATGTACGTATCGGTGAAGAGGTTTTATTGGTCCCATCAGTATACCTTTTTTGGGTAAGTTAGCCTGTGACCACGGGAATCGACCGTGTCAAGTGTTGGATTAGTACGGACAGATGGAGGTACTGGATAGAGAGACCGGCACGGTTTTTAATGTGAAGACAACAACAACAACAACAACAATGAATTTGGGGACAAACTACTAGGAACTACTGTAGTTTGGGGCATTTTTTTCAGTTCTGAATGGGTTAATCAGACCTGTACTTGGTGAGATATGGGCAATTGTTTGAACGCTAGGATTTTACTTGATTGAGCAGGCAGGGAGACAAAAAATGAAGAAATTTCAGGATTGTAGACGTAAATCAGGGTTTTTTCTTTTTTCGTTTTTGGTGACCATGCGACGAAATTTGTTGCTTGACTCGTACTACCATGGCACCAGCACACTTATTAGTAGTGTGGTCTTAGTTGGCATTCGATGCACCTCAAGGAGATAAACCATTTCAATCGGCAAATTAGGCTTAATGTACGCCTGTTTTCGGCTCATTTTGGGCCTCTAGTTTTGACCAAAATTGCCCTAAAACTGGCGTAATGGCGCCTTAACCCTTCTAGAACTGCAGTCCCGTTTTGGGGACAAACCACTCTAATTCTAAGTAATTTGTCCTCAAAACGGGACTCCAGTCCTATAAGGGAGAAAAGAAGAGAAGACAACATACCAGCCCTCAGTAAATTTAAGGTCACCATGAAGAACAACCACGCAAAATTCCGTTTCCCAACTCTCGAAAACCATGGTGCAAAGTTTCGAAGCCGGAATGTTTCGCCTGCTCGCGCGTAATATAATACATGGTGGTTATTTTTTGGCCAATGACCCGACCCAAGCTCACTCAGCCCTTGCCTCAACGTCCACCCGTAACCTAGAACACACTATTCATATTAACCCTTATAGGACTGGAGTCCCGTTTTGGGGACACATTACTTATAATTAGAGTGGATTGTCCCGAAAACGGATCTGCAGTCCTAAAAGGGTTAATAGCTAATAAGAGCTACGCGTACAAAGAGAAAATGGTTGACATACACGTATTCCTTCACTCTGTGTATTATACATATCATATATATAATAGCCCCGATGATCTACAGTTTCAACGCCGAGGCACTGTTTCTGGTGGTCTTTCTTTCCCTTTGTTTGTTTGTTTGTTTGTTTGATTTTTTTCTTGTTTTTCTTGTTTTTCTTTTTTCTTTTTTGCTTGTTGTATTGCCTGTTGTTGCTTCTCAAGGGGGGCACGACAGCGATGCTACAACCCCTCGCATCATTTGCTTCGTTTACTTTGTTTCACTTATTTATGTTACCGTGATCGCTTTTGCCTTTGTTTCTCCGCCTTCCGTATTTGTCCTAGGACTTTCTTTGGTGGCTTAGCTACGTACGTATTCATTTTGGTTTTGTCATTCCCCTTCTCTTTCCGGGACTCTCGTGTGTTACACGAGAACGAAACGGAATTGAGTTGGAAGTGCCACGTACCCGTTGTATGGGTGGCGCCCAAGGGAAGGGAGACGGAGGGTCGGGGGGGTCATAGGGAAACCAGGACGGACGAAAGCAGGAAAGAGACGGCAAACAGAGTAGGTGCCAGACCGACTAGCTGGTAGAACCTGCCTGTACTATGGGCACAAACCTGCCTCGGCTGGCCTTCGTGTGCTCCGGCTGGCTGTCCTATCCTGTCGTTCTCAGTCTTGCTCTGTTGGCTGCTGTTTCGGTCCATTTCATTTATTTTCTTTCATTTCATTTGGTTTTTTATTGGAGGTCGCATCTCCTCTGGGAGAAGCACGACACTTTCTTTCTTTTTTTGTCATGCTTTTTATTTGGTTGCTTGATTGATTGATTCTGCTTCAGTATATTTACTTTTTATTATTTTTTCTTTTCGCTTTTTTTTCTTTTTTCTCTTTTTTCTCTTGCATGCACCTGGATTGCTAGCGGGTAGGTCTTGCCTATCGTATATGGCGTTGCATTGTCTGCTCTGCTTACTGCACTGAGTGTAGTATCTCTGTGTCGTAGTTTTGTGACCACATAACTGGTACCTTTTTAGGATGAAGAATCGGCACGGACACTGGGTGTGCTGGATGTCGACGGGTAGAAAGGAAGGTTTAATGTGAAGAACACACACACACACACGTAGTATAGAGTGGTAACCTCGAACGCTTCTAAACGTCGATGTCTGGAGTTCGAATCTCACGTGGGTCGGACTTTTGAGTTTATTTACAAAGAAAATATAAAAACGGAATCAATTGCTGAGAGCGCCTATTAATAGTACCGCGGGTATAGGCACAATTCGATGCGAGTCGACGAGGGAAGAAAAGCCTGAAGTCTTCTCGCGATAAAGATGCAAGGCAAGAATCGTAGAGGGGGAGAAGGGAGAGGAGCCTACTTTGTGACCCCGGATCTGAGCTACGACTAGGGANATATATATATATATTTCTTTGCCATCCCATTTATTATCTTCGCCCTTCCTTTCTCTCTCCTTCCTAGCGAAACTCAGATCCGGGGTCACAAAGTAGGCRTCTTCTCCCTCCCCCCCACTACGGTTCTTGCCTTGCATTTTTATCGCGAGAAGATTTCAGCACTTTCTTCCCTCGTCGACTTGCGTCGGATTCCGCCTACCCACGCCACGAAGGCGCTCTCAGCAATTGGTCTCCTTTTTATTTTTTCAAATAAAGACAAAATCTCTCACCACGGTGGGATTGATCCTGGGTACCAAGGGGCAACAGTCGTACGGAAACCGCGGCTGATGAGAGCAGGAGGGAAACAGCCGACAGGGTAGCAAGGTACCAGGCTGACTAGTAAGTCCCACCTAGACTACCCGTGCCGCGCACCTCTGTAGCCGCTTCGAACGCGGCACTGTTTCTGGTGGTCTTTCTTTCCCTTTGTTTGTTTGTTTGATTTTTTTTCTTATTTTTCTTTTTTTCATTTTTCTTTTTGCTTGTTGTATTGCCTGTTGTTGCTTCTCAAGGGGGGCACGACAGCGATGCTACAACCCCTCGCATCATTTGCTTCGTTTACTTTGTTTCACTTATTTATGTTACCGTGATCGCTTTTGCCTTTGTTTCTCCGCCTTCCGTATTTGTCCTAGGACTTTCTTTGGTGGCTTAGCTACGTACGTATTCATTTTGGTTTTGTCATTCCCCGTTCTCTTTCCGGGACTCTCGTGTGTTACACGAGAACGAAACGGAATTGAGTTGGAAGTGCCACGTACCCGTTGTATGGGTGGCGCCCAAGGGAAGGGAGACGGAGGGTGGGGGGGGTCATAGGGAAACCAGGACGGACGAAAGCAGGAAAGAGACGGCAAACAGAGTAGGTGCCAGACCGACTAGCTGGTAGAACCTGCCTGTACTATGGGCACAAACCTGCCTCGGCTGGCCTTCGGTGTGCTCCGGCTGGCTGTCCTATCCTGTCGTTCTCAGTCTTGCTCTGTTGGCGCTGTTTCGGTCCATTTTATTTTCTTTCATTTCATTTGGTTTTTTATTGGAGGTCGCATCTCCTCTGGGAGAAGCACGACACTTTCTTTCTTTTTTTGTCATGCTTTTTATTTGGTTGCTTGATTATTGATCTGCTTCAGTATATTTACTTTTTATTATTTTTTCTTTTCGCTTTTTTCTTTTTTCTCTTTTTTTCTCTTGCATGCACCTGGATTGCTAGCGGGTAGGTCTTGCCTGTCGTATATGGCGTTGCATTGTCTGCTCTGCTTACTGCACTGAGTGTAGTATCTCTGTGTCGTAGTTTTGTGACCACAGAACTGGTACCTTTTTAGGATGAAGAATCGGCACGGACACTGGGTGTGCTGGATGTCGACGGGTAGAAAGGAAGGTTTAATGTGAAGAACACACACACACACACACACACACACCAATGGTAGTAGTCTTTGAAGCTGACCACTACACTACCGGGGCGACCGGTATTGTACGTATATATATGATTATTATATATAGGTACACCAAGAAGTATATACGTCGTAGTGTATGTATGTATGTGTTGTTTTCGCATTAGACCGTTATTTCTGTTATTTCTACACTGACTGGTACCCAATTCATATTACAGCATCGGTACACCCAGTGTCTTTACGAGTATTATCCTATTATGGGGGACCATAGTAATTACTAGTAATTAGGACCCACGTTAAGCACAAAAACCTATATACTTCCCAACTTTTACTAACAATGGTCCTATTTACCCTGGCCCTCAGTAATAGAGATGATACCACGTATAGTATGTGGTCACAAACTGTGAGACAGAAAAAAAACAAAACAAAAAAAGATGTTTGTTTGTGTTAATCTTAAAATAGGTAGTACCAGTATATGATACCGTGAGAGTAGTATTTGATTGAAAGGCACATCCATCATGTAATAATAGTGCGGGCTTGGAAGGCCGGTAATTACCTCATTTATAGGTAATTGGTCCGTTTTCGTATTAGTTGGATGGCATTATTGGTATTCGGGATATTTATTATAAGATCGGAAGGGACATAAGGCCCTTCCGAGCTCATCAGATGTCATCACGGCTCTGGGAAATCTTAAAAGCTGCTTCTCTTCTACGCTTGATTCTATATACGTGAAAGTGTGAGCAACACCAAGGAAGGATGCTCAATAGACAAACCTGCAAGGATATACTCTTGCGCCTCACCCAGTCCCATTACAACCTATGGCATCTTCGGCTAGCGACTCGTCTTCTACAGTAGCTACTTTGGTCCGACCCGGTGGCGCATGTTTGGACGATTCGCTCCCTCTTCGAGCGCTTGCGAAAGCATAATAACTTAAAAGAGCTTTCCCCCTTGAAGGCTCGACTAGGAGCCACAGACGCCAACTTTCTCGGCCACTCCATTTCCCCAGCGGGTCTACGCCTGAATGCGGAAAAAGCGTCCGCGTTGACCAAAATGCCGATGCCCAAGGACGGCTTCTTAGCCTAGCAAATTAGAGGTGTGGGAGTGGGTTTTGAGGAGCCGCATCTTCGACTCATTAATGTTCTAGTCCGGGGAGGAATTGTTATTTCCCCGAATTTCCCATATTTCTGCATAATATATATTATATGGCTCATCAGGGTGGGCTAGTGTAATAGTACAGGCTTGGAAGGCCGGTAATTACCTCATTTATAGGTAATTGGTCCGTTTTCGTATTATGTGGATGGCATTCATATTCGGGATATATGTAATATCGGAAGGGACACAAGACACAAGGCCCTTCCGAGCTCAGTCAGATAGATGTCATCACGGCTCTGGGAAATAATAATAATAAAAATCTCGTAGCTGCTTCTCTTCTACGCTTGATTTTACGCGAAAGTGAGTAACACCAAGAAGGATGCTTATCAGACAAACCTGCAAGGGGATACTCTGTGTCTCACCCAGTCTTAGTCTTACAACACGTGGCGTCGTCGGCAGGACACCCAGTCAGTCCTTTAACATCACCCAGTCATATTACACAACAACAAGCAAAAATGTCATCCTTTCAGATTAGATGTGATGAATTAGTGAAACGACTCAGTTAGGAGTCGGTAAAAAGTAAAAAGGGCTTACATTCATCATTCATAAGGAGGACTGCATTATCGGTATGATTGTGTCAAGTATTCAGGTATGATTGATTGATTGATGGGTAAGAGTACAGAGTATACAAAAAAAAAGGTGTACGTATGATTGCAATAAGAAACAAGAAGAGCTGCTGCACATACGGAGGGTCAGATGACAAAAGGATGCGAAGTCCCGCCGCCTACGTAGCTACGGACATCAACACGGCGTTGGTCGTTGATGATAATTAATTGGTTGGATGAGGTTGGTGGTATTCGACGAATTGTGTCAGCTTTTTCGTTCTGAATGAATAATGCCCTGCACATCGTCGGAAGGCAAATAATTGAAATAAAAAGGAATCATAATACTGCTAATAATACTGGTGTAATGGGATACCGTTCCGTGGGGTGGTGGGAAGGCATGAAAGCGAGGCAAGAAGAACAAAAAAGATCCGGCGGGCACACACACACCCGGACGATGCGAAGTATGAACAAAGTACTACAATTGTGACGTGTGAGGGTGGAACGTTGACGAGGAGTATATATTATATTGGGTGAGCGAGAGTTTGCCAAAGGAAGAAGGTACTCGCACAAGTATTACTATATACAAGAACGGTGGGAATGAGGAGCGTGACAGACGCCTTCAAGTGGTCACACTCCTAACTGCATTAAGCTACTGCGTTGGCGGCTCTTCTCTTTTTGCTGTGTTCCTGCAATTAATTGTCATTGATGGGATCGTTTTTTATTCTAAGCGATTTGGGTCAGCACATAAACCTTTTTTTACTGACCGGCAGGTAATTGATGGGTGTGCGTGGTGGGTGAGAGATTTACTGGGTTGGTCGGTTGGTCCCTCGGCTGGTAGTCCCACAATCACCAACACCACCCACCAACATTTACTGTTAATTAAGCGATGCGTGTCAGCGCAAAAACCTTGTACGAGTACAGAGAAAAATGTACCAGTAAACAAATACATCTGAATCATTTCATAATTCGTTTTTGTTGTATGATCTTTTTGCTCGTATTTTGTAAAANATAATATATATATATATATTTTTTGTCCATCCCATTTATTATCTTCGCCCTTCCTTTCTCTCTCCTTGCTGGACGTAACTCAGATCCGGGGTCACAAAGTAGGCTCTTCTCCCTCCCCCCCCACTACGGTTCTTGCCTTGCATTTTTATCGCGAGAAGGTTTCAGCACTTTCTTCCCTCGTCGACTTGCGTCGGATTCCGCCTACCCACGCCACGAAGGCGCTCTCAGCAATTGGTTCCTTTTTATTTTTTCAAATAAAGCAATAAAGACAAAATCTCTCACCACGGTGGGATTCGATCCTGGGTACCAAGGGGCAACAGTCGTACGGAAACCGCGGCTGATGAGAGCAGGAGGGAAACAGCCGACAGGGTAGCAAGGTACCAGGCTGACTAGTAAGTCCCACCTAGACTACCCGTGCCGCGCACCTCTGTAGCCGCTTCGAACGCGGCACTGTTTCTGGTGGTCTTTCTTTCCCTTTGTTTGTTTGTTTGTTTGATTTTTTTCTTATTTTTCTTTTTTTCATTTTTCTTTTTGCTTGTTGTATTGCCTGTTGTTGCTTCTCAAGGGGGGCACGACAGCGATGCTACAACCCCTCGCATCATTTGCTTCGTTTACTTTGTTTCACTTATTTATGTTACCGTGATCGCTTTTGCCTTTGTTTCTCCGCCTTCCGTATTTGTCCTAGGACTTTCTTTGGTGGCTTAGCTACGTACGTATTCATTTTGGTTTTGTCATTCCCCGTTCTCTTTCCGGGACTCTCGTGTGTTACACGAGAACGAAACGGAATTGAGTTGGAAGTGCCACGTACCCGTTGTATGGGTGGCGCCCAAGGGAAGGGAGACGGAGGGTGGGGGGGGTCATAGGGAAACCAGGACGGACGAAAGCAGGAAAGAGACGGCAAACAGAGTAGGTGCCAGACCGACTAGCTGGTAGAACCTGCCTGTACTATGGGCACAAACCTGCCTCGGCTGGCCTTCGGTGTGCTCCGGCTGGCTGTCCTATCCTGTCGTTCTCAGTCTTGCTCTGTTGGCGCTGTTTCGGTCCATTTTATTTTCTTTCATTTCATTTGGTTTTTTATTGGAGGTCGCATCTCCTCTGGGAGAAGCACGACACTTTCTTTCTTTTTTTGTCATGCTTTTTATTTGGTTGCTTGATTATTGATCTGCTTCAGTATATTTACTTTTTATTATTTTTTCTTTTCGCTTTTTTTTCTTTTTTCTCTTTTTTTCTCTTGCATGCACCTGGATTGCTAGCGGGTAGGTCTTGCCTGTCGTATATGGCGTTGCATTGTCTGCTCTGCTTACTGCACTGAGTGTAGTATCTCTGTGTCGTAGTTTTGTGACCACAGAACTGGTACCTTTTTAGGATGAAGAATCGGCACGGACACTGGGTGTGCTGGATGTCTACGGGTAGAAAGGAAGGTTTAATGTGAAGAACACACACACACACACACACACACACCAATGGTAGTAGTCTTTGAAGCTGACCACTACACTACCGGGGCGACCGGTATTGTACGTATATATATGATTATTATATATAGGTACACCAAGAAGTATATACGTCGTAGTGTATGTATGTATGTGTTGTTTTCGCATTAGACCGTTATTTCTGTTATTTCTACACTGACTGGTACCCAATTCATATTACAGCATCGGTACACCCAGTGTCTTTACGAGTATTATCCTATTATGGGGGACCATAGTAATTACTAGTAATTAGGACCCACGTTAAGCACAAAAACCTATATACTTCCCAACTTTTACTAACAATGGTCCTATTTACCCTGGCCCTCAGTAATAGAGATGATACCACGTATAGTATGTGGTCACAAACTGTGAGACAGAAAAAAAACAAAACAAAAAAAGATGTTTGTTTGTGTTAATCTTAAAATAGGTAGTACCAGTATATGATACCGTGAGAGTAGTATTTGATTGAAAGGCACATCCATCATGTAATAATAGTGCGGGCTTGGAAGGCCGGTAATTACCTCATTTATAGGTAATTGGTCCGTTTTCGTATTAGTTGGATGGCATTATTGGTATTCGGGATATTTATTATAAGATCGGAAGGGACATAAGGCCCTTCCGAGCTCATCAGATGTCATCACGGCTCTGGGAAATCTTAAAAGCTGCTTCTCTTCTACGCTTGATTCTATATACGTGAAAGTGTGAGCAACACCAAGGAAGGATGCTCAATAGACAAACCTGCAAGGATATACTCTTGCGCCTCACCCAGTCCCATTACAACCTATGGCATCTTCGGCTAGCGACTCGTCTTCTACAGTAGCTACTTTGGTCCGACCCGGTGGCGCATGTTTGGACGATTCGCTCCCTCTTCGAGCGCTTGCGAAAGCATAATAACTTAAAAGAGCTTTCCCCCTTGAAGGCTCGACTAGGAGCCACAGACGCCAACTTTCTCGGCCACTCCATTTCCCCAGCGGGTCTACGCCTGAATGCGGAAAAAGCGTCCGCGTTGACCAAAATGCCGATGCCCAAGGACGGCTTCTTAGCCTAGCAAATTAGAGGTGTGGGAGTGGGTTTTGAGGAGCCGCATCTTCGACTCATTAATGTTCTAGTCCGGGGAGGAATTGTTATTTCCCCGAATTTCCCATATTTCTGCATAATATATATTATATGGCTCATCAGGGTGGGCTAGTGTAATAGTACAGGCTTGGAAGGCCGGTAATTACCTCATTTATAGGTAATTGGTCCGTTTTCGTATTATGTGGATGGCATTCATATTCGGGATATATGTAATATCGGAAGGGACACAAGACACAAGGCCCTTCCGAGCTCAGTCAGATAGATGTCATCACGGCTCTGGGAAATAATAATAATAAAAATCTCGTAGCTGCTTCTCTTCTACGCTTGATTTTACGCGAAAGTGAGTAACACCAAGAAGGATGCTTATCAGACAAACCTGCAAGGGGATACTCTGTGTCTCACCCAGTCTTAGTCTTACAACACGTGGCGTCGTCGGCAGGACACCCAGTCAGTCCTTTAACATCACCCAGTCATATTACACAACAACAAGCAAAAATGTCATCCTTTCAGATTAGATGTGATGAATTAGTGAAACGACTCAGTTAGGAGTCGGTAAAAAGTAAAAAGGGCTTACATTCATCATTCATAAGGAGGACTGCATTATCGGTATGATTGTGTCAAGTATTCAGGTATGATTGATTGATTGATGGGTAAGAGTACAGAGTATACAAAAAAAAAGGTGTACGTATGATTGCAATAAGAAACAAGAAGAGCTGCTGCACATACGGAGGGTCAGATGACAAAAGGATGCGAAGTCCCGCCGCCTACGTAGCTACGGACATCAACACGGCGTTGGTCGTTGATGATAATTAATTGGTTGGATGAGGTTGGTGGTATTCGACGAATTGTGTCAGCTTTTTCGTTCTGAATGAATAATGCCCTGCACATCGTCGGAAGGCAAATAATTGAAATAAAAAGGAATCATAATACTGCTAATAATACTGGTGTAATGGGATACCGTTCCGTGGGGTGGTGGGAAGGCATGAAAGCGAGGCAAGAAGAACAAAAAAGATCCGGCGGGCACACACACACCCGGACGATGCGAAGTATGAACAAAGTACTACAATTGTGACGTGTGAGGGTGGAACGTTGACGAGGAGTACATATTATATTGGGTGAGCGAGAGTTTGCCAAAGGAAGAAGGTACTCGCACAAGTATTACTATTATAATAGGAGCCTTTCAAGAAGGGAAAGGGGGATATCTTATATGTTGAATCAGAGAGGGATAAAAGAGAGACTACGACACTGAGACTGCACTGAGCGGTGTTAGAAGATAATTTTCGATTATATGGACAAGTAGGAATGGAACATGTACACTGTCGTCTTGCTGTATACCTGGTACAATACATTGTCGGAAGGCGAAACCGTCAATAATTATTGAAAGGATGTACGTAAGGACAGCAAATAAATGAAGTACGTACGTACGTATGTTATAAGGATTACCCTGGGCTGGGTAATCGATCGATCTTTTACCCCTATAGCTCAGCAGGTAATACCCTAACACGTAGACAATCAAGCTCAAGCCGGAAGATTAAGTGTGTACGATACAGAAGGGAGTACATTTTGTGCAGATAGCACTTACTTTTTTTTTGTTTCTTATGTGGTTTTCTTCTTTCGGAGTGCCGTGTGCCAGAGCAATATTATGACCGCCTTATCGAGGGAAGCCGCAGTATTCATTCCAGGTTATGAGCGCGATTCCACAGTGGCGCCAAGCGGTTTCGACCGCCTTATATCGGGATACCGTCTTCCTCAGAACGCCTTATGGGGGGACCTGCACTGTATAGATATAGTATATATTGCGGGGGACCATAGTAAATAGGACCAAATTTTGTTAGTAAAAATAGGTAAATATATAGGTTTTTGTGTGCACCGTAGGTCCTATTTACTAGTATTTACTATGCCCCCCCGTTAATAGTTATGTAAATACACCCGCTGGGATGATTCTTCCGAGCCGGTTATTTTATCTCCAAAACAACCAATTTGGTGGCTTTTGGAAATATCTACAGCAGATAGTAATATGTACGTCTGAATATTATGGCAATGTTTCCATGTTTCCATGCTATATTATTCCATTTGTCGTCTGACATGTGCAGCAGTTATTATTTCAATCATACCATTCACATACGCTTTTCAAGCATCCCTTAATGCTTGGCATTATACAGACGCTTCGCTCTGCTTTTGTTTCCTCTCTCTCTCTTTCTCTCTCTCTCTCTCTCTCTCTCTCTCTCTCTCTCTCTCTCTCTCTCCCTGGTGATCCTTTTTTTACTGTCCTTGCCATCCGACAAAGTGCATTTACATCATGAGCTTCAACATTGATCACTCATAAGCACCCCTCCGATAGAAAAAAAAACACAGAAGAAGAAAGAAAAGAAGAGCTCTCTGGACAAAATCTACTCCCTTCTGTATCATACCTACTTCCGGCTCGAGCTCTGTCTGCTCTCTAGACTATTCGCTGTCTCTCTCCTTCCTTTTCAACTCGAACTCTTAAGTTGCATCCAAGCTCCATCCCCACACCATCGTAGTGTGTCTGTCACCCCCCCCCCTTCTTGTTTCCTGGCGGTGATCTTTAAGCTGGAGGGGCTTAAACCGCGACGCCCTCGTTGAAATGGTGACCTGTCTGTGTGGTCACCGAGATAACTCGGAGTAGGCGTTCCTTCACCACCCCCTTGCTCGCCATCAAAGGTGTCGGGAGACAGGACTTTCAACCCTTGACAGACAGCAGCTTTATCTCGACATGCCGTGACTGACACCAAACTACTAGGTTTTAGTGTGGAACGCTTCGGCCCTACACCCTTGACAGCGCACGTTTTGCCTTGCTTGACATGTCTCCCGACATCTTTGCTGGCCATGGATTCCACCATCCCTCCAATTATTAGAGGGGGGTACCTTGGGAGGGATGTCTATCAAGTGTGGTTATCTTGCTTGTCTTGCGTCAAGTGTTGGGGTGTCTTATATCAAGTGTTGTTGTCTTAAGTGCTGTACGGTAACAAAGGTAGGATTAATGTTGTCATTGTCCTTTCCATCCTTAACAATGTGCAGCGTATAGTGTGAGCTTCAACTTTGATCACCCAGAAACATTTCCTCCTCGATAGAAGAATATAACGGATCACAACAAAGAGCCCTACGATTTATGCACAAAGTACTACTGGTATATTTTATATGTTAGGTACTTGATAGCTTGCGTGTTGCGCAACAACGGCAGGTAGAAGAGATAGATGCTGGTGTTGCACGATAGTTCTGTAGTTTTATTCTTCGGAGAGCTGTAGAAGATCAACTGTAGTTAGTGCCGCTCGAGCTATGATGGAAGAGGTGTACACCGAGCGCCAAACCCCCCTGCCCCGGCCCCGCCCCCCACCTGACCCAACCCAACCCCATCCACCCACCCACCCGAGCCCTAATTCTTTTGCCCAAGCGGTTGCCTTGAGGTGTGGGCGAGAGGAGACCAAGACGCCGAGCCCGCCCGGGATGCTCTCCTCGACGTGTTCGCACGATGCGCAACACTGCTTGCCGAACATTGAACATTGCCGAGGCTCCAACAGGCATTGCTAACCTGAAGGATGTCTCGACGACTACGGTTACCAGCGGTTCCGGACGAGAGCAAAGTTTTACTGCTTCGAACCCCGGACCATCGCACTCTGAGCCCGCCACGAGCCCCTCCTGGCGGCTCCACTCGCGCTCGTCACACACGAGACGCGCGAACTACAAGCGGAAGCCTTGGACCCGCGAACGACGGGATCCTCCTGCCTCCTGCCTGGTAGCCGCTACCGCAGTGCTGACAACACAGCTGCCCCTGAGCTCGTGGGGCAGCCCCGTCGTGAAGACGGACGACTTGCGCCCACCGAACAGGCGCACCCCATCACACAACGTTGAAGCTCGTGCTACATGTCACACACTGTCGAATGGCAAGGATAATGATGTTAACGGTAATGATACTCCGAGAGTATTACTACTGTTACGGAGGGCCATAGTAAACAATAGTAAATACTGTTAGTCAAAATAGGTAAATAGGTAAATAGGTAAATAGGTAAATAGGTGTGTACTGTAGGTCCTATTTACTAGTATTACTAGTATTACTAGTATTTACTATGCCCCCCGTAGCAGTAGTAGTAGTAGTAGTAGAAGTAGTAGTAGTAGTCAGTAGTAGTAGTAGTAGTAGTAGTAGTAGCAGTAGTAGTAGTAGTAGTAGCAGTAGTAGTAGTAGCAGCAGTAGTAGTAGTTGCAGTAGTAGTAGCAGTAGTAGGAGCAGCAGCAGCAGCAGTGATATGTAGTAGTAGTAGTAGTAGTAGTAGATGGTAGACAAGCGTGTCATGATGAGAGAAAGTTGAAGCAAGTGCAACAGGCAGACATTGCTAGCGGGGGTATTAACACCACAGGCGACCGGGACCCCCCTCCCCCCCCCCTGCACAGTGTGGGCGTAAAAAAATCCTTGTGGAGACATTGATTAAATAACGTACCGTGACAAGGTGCCGACAGCCCTTAATCCGGGATGAATAATGGTGTGCTACAGTGTTTAGTGTATCCACGGTATTCATACTTTTACATGCACGGGAGGCCTGTGAGCGTCTTATCAGGTCGATGTCAAACCGGCAGTCGTACATAGGTGACGATAAGCTAATATTAATATTAGTAGACTGACTGGTGGAACGACATGCGTTTTGTGTGCTAAGTACTGATCATACTGAAAAACAAAACGGGACGTCCTTCAAGAGTGATCATGGGCAGTGGCATTCGAACCATCACGATTTCGAGCCGTGCATGTGCCAAAATGAGGAGGGGGCTCTTCAAGGGGAAACAGGAGGTAACCATAAGCTACAATTATTATTAGTAGACTGACTGGTGGAACGATACGCTTTTTACCTCAAGGGGCAACAGGCGACAGGGAGCGGAGGGAGTTAATGAATATGTCGATGTCAACCCGGCAGAAGATATCGTGATTGCGGTTCTTGCCATCCGACAAACAATGTTTCGCTTCAACTTTGATCACTCAGAAATACCCCCCCTGCTCCGTCTCGAAAGGGATGCGTGGTCAATGGTCAAATGACTAAGGCAAGCAACAAA
>MEHQ01000169.1:980058-1004726 GCA_008828725.1 Saccharina japonica | reverse complement strand
AAAGAAGAAAACCACGGGAACGAAAGGAGCCCTATACATACATGCACAAAAGTCTCTATATCTCCCTTCTGCACCTTATTCCGGCTTGATCTGTATCTACTCCGTGTATTGCTGTCCTTGTTCCTTCCCTCTCATTTCAGACTCTTTTTTTTCACATATTCCAAATTTCAAGCCGCATCCAAGCTCCATCTTCACGCCATCAATGTGGGTCTGTCACGCCCCCCCCCCCCCCCCCCCCTCCATTGGACTCTGCCGTTCGTATGCAACTCCGCCTCACAAGCGGTTCTTAATAGGATACAGCTCATCCTTCATGCCACTCGCCCAACACCTCACGGCGCTTCGCGCTTGGTGCAAGCAGTGCCTGCCTGGTTGGTGAAAACCCAAGGTGCTCCGTCCCGGCATTGTAGGGATGCGAGGGTCTACTATTATGGTCATACGACTACGACCATGCACGAATATCGAGAACACCCCCCCCCCCCCCCCCCCCCGCTCCTTCTTGCTTCCTGGCCGTCACGTAGGAGCTATTATTGCTACCCCGAGGAGCGGGGGCACGATAGAATTTCCCCCGTATGTGATTTTTGTGGGGGTTTTTGTATGGGGAGATGACGAAAGTGCCCCCGGGGGCACTTTTGTTAACGACGCCCCCGGGGGCACTTTAGAGGTAGCAGTTTTTGCCCAAAATGTTTCTGACCGGCCGGGCTCCTTAGTTGATTGACAAAATGTGATTAGAAATGCCAAAAGTGTTTTGCAACATTTTTCGGCATACTTTTAGGTTTTGGGATTGTCTATAGTGGGCGCACCGTTAGCTTTTCTCAAAGATTCGTTTTTGGTGTAAGCTGGAGGCCATTGAGTAACGAGCCTCAGAAAGTTTAGTAGTGCTACCTATTCGATAGCATGAGTCTAATGCACCCTTCGAACCCCGAGAACAACCAGCATGGTGGTACCGTGCGAGATGACGGCGACCGTAGTAGGATACTATTATTATTATCATCTTTGCCATCCGACAATGTGCAGCATGAGCTTCAGCGTTGATCACTCATAACATTCACGGAAGCAGAAAACCACGGAAACAAAGGAAACCTATCTATGCGCAAAGTCTAACTTCCTTATATGTCTACTTCCCGCTAAGCTTTATCCACAATACTCCATTTGTTGTCCTTGCTCCCTCCTTCTTCTCAATGTTATTAATTATTAATAGGTGCGTCGTAGTGAGGTAAGTCGTAGTGGATAAGATTAATGACCTGCCTGAGAGTTGTCGGCACCACCTACCTGCCGCGGTGCACGCAGTAAGTAGTTCTGCCGGCGAATAGTAGCCCCTCGCCCAGTAGACAGGCCTGTTCGTGTTCTCAGTAACCTTGATATATGAGGTACGTCGTAGTGAATACGATTCATGACCTGTCTGAGAGTTGTCTGCATCACCTACCTGCCGCGGTGCACGCAGTAAGTAGTTCTGCCGGCGAATAGTAGCCCCTCGCCCGGTAGACAGGCGTGTTCGTGTTTTCAGCAACCTTGATATATATCATCAGTAATGTGGAAGACAGAGTCGTAGATACCTATCGTAGATCTCGTACACGCATGCGCGAGAGGACACGTCACCGGTCAGGCAATATACGACCCCGAGTCCCTTGATATATTAATATATGAACATTATCTCCAAGAACATCATGCTGGGGGCAGCACATGAAGTTAAGAAGTGGTCTCCGAACAAAGTCAATATGAAGAACGTTACCACACGCACGATGGCGACGACCGTAGGATACTAGACCTACCACCTGCCTGAGGGATTGTCTACGGCATCCACCACTACCGTGTGGTGTGTATATAAGCATGCAGCAAGTAGTTCCGGCGGGCATTGCTCATCGCGCGATACATATATATATACAGTTTTTTCATGTCCGTGTTCTCAATACTCTCATAATTGATCTCTCCAAGCGTTTTTGTAGGAGCACGTTGTGAGCTGAAGAAGTGCTACCGAAAAAGGAACGCTCGTTGGACGGCTGGCGCGGAAACTACTGGCAGAGCAAGAAACAATATATGTATGTATCACGCGCACCATGCACGTCGCTCAAGCCAGGCCAACGAACGGCTGTACATGCCTGATATGTATGTCGTACCGGATGGTCCGGCAGACTGGTTTGTGTGCGTCAAGCATCTCTTATGCCAAACATGTGTATGTGTGTTCAGATTGTTGAGGAGCACTAAAACACGCCCGTCGGCATTTCGGGCGATGGTCGATCACCGGCGGAACTACTGCATGCATCTACCGCAGCACTGCAGAGCACGTATATAGTAGTAGTATTAGTAGTAGTAGTAGTAGTAGTAGTAGTAGTAGTAGTAGTAGCACTATAGATGCCGTAGACAGGCCTCAGGCGGGTCTTTTAAGTCAGTAGTATGCTACGGTCGCCACGTCGACACCAGCATTCGTGACAGGCAGCGTGTTCAATATTATTGCTCTATGCCAACTTGTTTCGGGGGCACTTTACAGTAGCTTAATGTGCCCCCAAACATGTTACAGGAGATATCAAGATTAACCCATTCAGAACTGAAAAAAACTATCCCACACTAATTCCAAGTAGTTTGTCCCCAAATACGTGGCACCAGTTCTTAAGGGCTTAAAGAGAATAACAGTATTTCGAGCGAGGAACTGTTATTGCCGGCGGCACTATTACATTAATTAGACACCCACCGCGGCAGACAAAACCCTCATCGTGCAGGTGTAGTATCCACTATTAATAGTATCCTAAGGTCGCCATCATCGCACAAGTTATCATGCTTCTTAGTTTAGGGGGCACCTTGGCCTAATTATTATGGGGGCGCAATAAGCTAAATTGCCCCCGGGGGCGTTGTTAACTTAAAGTGCCCCAGAGGGCACTTTTTACCATCTCCCTTCTGTATGGTATTCATTATTATTGGTATTGCTATTTTTATTGTTATTGTTATTGATATTGTGCTATTGGGTTAGGGTTATTGTTATTGTTATTGTTATTGTTATTGTTATTGTTATTGTTATGATTAGCATCTTTGCCATCCGACAATGTGCAGCGTGAGCTTCAACGTTATATAATTGTTGTTATCTTTGCCTTCCGGCAATGTGCAAAAAAATGGCGAAGGAACAGAAAACGAACACCCCTACGTATACGTACGAAAGCTACTAAAAAGTACGACACCCCAATCAGATTTGACGCACAAAAAGGCCTCCTTAAAACCAACATGCCCTTCTGCGTGCATCGTCGGGGCTGTTTGCGAGTGATCGGCTTAGTATATATGTATGTGTGTATGTGTATGCAACATATATATATATATATGTATATATATGTATATATGTGTACTGTGCATGTATGCTGCACGTCATTGTCCGATGAAAAAGCATGAACACTTCCACTGTGGCCAAAAAAATAATGATTGTTTGAATTATACTTCGAAGTATGTCTACTTCAGAATTCCGTCGGGGGCTATGTTTCCGTCTAAAGTGATGCACCGTACTGCATACAGTTAGTAACAATATTGTACATATGTACAAGGGGGCTTCGCCGCCGGCCCAGACCGTCCGCGAAGCGAAGGAGGAATAAGGCCCGCAATACATCAGGTAGTTTACGATGCCAAGGGACCGAGAGGCTAAGGCTCCAGTTTACGATGCCAAGGGACCGTTGAAGAGACCCAGTTTGTATTGTTGATTCCTGACGTAATGAATGATGCAAAAAAGGCCCATAACATCAAAAGAAGTCCCGTTAAAATATTGTCGATTATTGATCCCTGACGCAATAAATGAGCCCCAATCAAAGGCACACTCTCCAGCAAGAAAACACACAAAGCATCGCAATGAGGCAAGCAAAGCCAAACCATGGAATAAAATCGACGGACTCTAAAATATGGTATACCCAAGCCACTTTCCCACAACGCACGACAGACAACTAAAGGAGTGACGCGAAAGAAGCCCAACCCATCCATGTAAAAAAGCACATAACATCAAAATGTAGGGTGTTTTTCCGTGCAACACCATGCAACACCATGCAACACACGCTAGACCAACGCCACATCCATCTACGCTCTCGTGTCCGGCAATGGTGCCCAAGAAGCCAAAGCCATGAAAAATCCACGAATGCCACGAATGGAATATTCCACTCAACCGCTACTACCAAATAAAACGAAAACGATTTCCCGTGCTGCACACGATAGTCAACCGCTTAACAAATCGGGAAATCGACAAAACAATTAAAATATAAAAAGCGTTTTCCCGTGCAACACACGCCGGACAACCGCCACGAACAGAATATTGTAATGGTATGGGCTAGGAAGGCCGGTAATTACCTCTGCATAGGTAATTGGTCCGTTTTCGTATAACTTGGATGGCATTCGTATTCGGTATTCGGGGTATTTATAATATCTGTGGGCCATACTTGAAGCCCGGGGATTAATATAAGCTGCTTCTCTTCTACGCTTGACTCTACGGAAAGTGAGTAACACCAAGGATGCTTAATAGACAAACCTGCAAGGGGATACTCTGTGTCTCACCCAGTCTTATCACAATATACCACCCCACCGCAATACCGTGGGATAAAACAAAAACAAATTCCCGTGCGACACACGACAGACAACCGCAACATCCATCTACGAAAATCGACACAACAATCAAAATATAAAAAACGTTTACTACCCGTTCAACACACGACGTACAACTGCCATATCCATCTACGCTCATGTGTCTAAAATACGGCAGGGATACCCAAGAAGCATACAAACGTTTTTTTCTCGTGCGACACGCGATAGACAACAGCCACATCCATTTACGATCTCGTGTTTCCGGGAGTTATGCCCAAGAAGCCAAAGCCATGGAGAAAAAGGAACATGACATCCCTCTACAAACCGAAGCGAAAATTGAAAAGCTCAACAACAACAACAACAACAACAACAACAACAACAACAACAATAACAACACATTAAATGGGCAACATACATACATATAATACCTGGTACAAAAAGTCTACGTCTGTAATATACTAAACATAATAATACCTGTTACTTGAAAAAATAATAATTGGTATCACTACGTATATACAATACGTAAAGGGGTACTTCAAATAATAATAACCTGGTATAGCGACACAAAAAAATACCCAACATACGAAAACACGAACTCGTAGTCGAACTCGTACATAGCGACACTAAAAAAAAAACATTACGTAACAACAACGTAAACAACGTACCAACAACAACAGCAACAACAACTTAGGCCTTATAGGACTGGAGTCCCGTTATGGGGATTCGCATTATTCATTCAGAATGAAAAGGCTGACCCGATTAATTAATGTCTTCTTCAGGTGATAATATATTAATAACATGACATCCCTCTACAAACCGAAGCGAAAATTGAAAAGCTCAACAACAACAACAACAATAACAACACATTAAATGGGCAACATACATACATATAATACCTGGTACAAAAAGTCTACGAATGTAATATACTAAAAATAATAATACCTGTTTACTTGAAAAAATAATACTTGGTATCACTACGTATATACAATACGTAAAGGGGTACTTCAAATAATAATAACCTGGTACAGCGACACAAAAAAATACCCAACATACGAAAACACGAACTCGTAGTCGAACTCGTACATAGCGACACTAAAAAAAAAAACATTACGTAACAACAACGTAAACAACGTACCAACAACAACAGCAACAACAACTTAGGCCTTACGTATAGGACTGGAGTCCCGTTATGGGGTTTCGCATTATTCATTCAGAATGAAAAAGCTGACCCGATTAATTAATAATGTCTTCTTCAGGTGATAATATATTAATAGCAGCAAAATTAGTACTCGTACTTGTTACCGGTAAGTACCATGACTGGTATCGTATATACGTAGAGGGGTGCTAAATTTGCATCCTTACACAAACTCCATCATAAAAGTCGATGAACATATTAATAAAACTTGGATAGGTTTCCTTGGTTTCCGTGGTCTTCTGCTTTTGGGAGTTTTATGAGTGATCAACGCTGAAGATCATGCTACACATTGTCGGATGGCAAAGATAATAATAATAAAACTTGGATAGAAAATTTCGGACGGGGGGAAAAGAAATCGAACTTGGATAAAAAACTTCGAAAGCTCATGAGGGCGGGGGGGGGAAAATCTCATCACTGTAAGAGTCCGGATGTCCGGATACGGAGCGGAGCGGTTTCATCCTCACACATTAAATCAATAGAACTTGAAAAATTTCACCACGGCGGCGGAAAAAAATCTCAACTACGGCGGGGGGTAAGAATGCGGACCGTGAGGCACGGGCGTCGAGAAGTAAGTCAGGTTTTCCTGAGATATGCAAATGGCCCGAGCGTGGAGAACTGACGATTTACTGAGCTCCATATATTATAAGAATAGGGTTATTATGTAATATCATGGTGTGCCGTCATGGGCAGTAAGGACCTAGGGTCTAATAGCTACTTACTGTTAAACACTACTAATACTACGTATGTTTGAAATATCATATAGTTACAAAGGAATACTAATAATAAGTGATACCTAGTATGACGACAGCAGTGATGGCAATATCAATCAATGGTGTGTCATAGTGGGCCGTATAGACCTACTTTAATTAGTAGGGACTGGCTTCTACTTATTATATCACTGGCTTCTACTTATTATATCACTGGCTTCTACTTGTTATATCACGTACTTTGTTGCAGTGTACTTCGCATTGCCGCCGGCAGCGGTTTGACCACTCGCACCTCACACTACAGTACGTACATCGTACATGTCTCGTATTACTACGAGTATTAAGTTGCTTGTCTCGGCCTGATGCCGTCTGAACATGTGGTGCAAGAACATAAAAATTTGCATACCACTCTGTTACTACTATCTTATTGTCATCATCATCATCATCACCATCATGTGAGGGAATTACCTGCTGAGCTATCGGGGTAAAATATCACATTTGACGTCGTCGAGGACACGGGTTCGAATCGCACTTCGAACATTTTCTTTTATAGAAACGCTAGCGCGTGCGTCCCTAAAAAACACGCCTCCCTGGTTTCCCAGGTATTGAAACGAGGCGGGTAGGTCAACGTACGGTCGTATACGGTACCGACGTCCCAAATATCCCGCCGTTCAGAGGGGGGGAGAGTGTTATAAGGATTACCCTGGGCTGGGTAATCGATCGATCTTTTACCCCGATAGCTTAGCAGGTAATACCCTCACAATCATCACCATCATCACCATCATCATCATCATCACCATCATCATCTCTTTTGCCCTCCGACGATGTATTGTACATACATGTTCCTGTCCGGCATGAATCGAGTATGAGTTTTCTGAGTAATCAACGCTGAATCTCGTTCATGCTATACATGGCCGGACACAAAAAATAGTACCAGGTAACAAGTTGTGCGGAGAGGGCTCTTTGTTTTTCTGTGGGAATGTTTCTGAGTGATCAATGTTGAAGCTCATGCTATATACACATTGTCGGATGGCAAGGACAATCCACACTAATCCCAAATGATCACGAAATCGACCTACAACAACATCATCATCATCAACGGCAACAACAATAACAATGTTTCCTTTGTTCCCGTGGTTTTCTGCTTTCGGGAATGTTATGAGTGATCAACGTTGAAGCTCATGCTGCACATTGTCGGATGGCAAAGATGATATTAATAACAATAACAATAACAGCAACAACGACGACAACGACAACAACAACAACAACAACAACAACAACAACAACAACAACAACAACAACAACAACAACTACTACTACTACTACTACTACTACGACAACAACAACAACAACAACAACGACAACAACGACAACAACGACAACAACGACAACAACAACAACAACAACAACAACAACGGACAGATTTCTGCTTTATGTATCGTGCAGATAATTCTCTAACTATACCGCGCGGTAGTCTCTCTTCAATCTCACTCTGAACCAACAAATATCCCATCCATGTTTCCCTTCTTGAAAGTTCCTCCTTTATACACCCCCCCTTTCCTTTTGGCAAACCCTTGTTTGCCCGACTCCTCGTCAATGGTCCACTGCTATTTGTCACGTTTGCCACCCATCAATGAGTGGATGTGCTGGACGTCGATGGGAAAACTGTGAAGAAACTATTACAGTAGTGTGTGTGTGTTCTTCACATTAAACCTTCCATTCTACCCGTCGACATCCAGCACGCCCAGTGTCCGCGCCGATTCTTCATCCTAGAGAGATACCAGTTATGTGGCCACAGAACCATGACACAAAGACACTACGCTGCAGTGCAGTAAGCAGAGCAGACAATGCAATGCCATATACGACAGGCAAGACCTACCCTGCTAGCAATCCAGGTGGACCATAGTAAACACTAGTAAATAGGACCTACGTTACACAAAAACCTGCATATATATTTACCTGTTTTACCGAGGGTGGTCGATTTTGTTTTTTTCGACATCTCACATAATTTTTTGTTCTTAAGGGGGGGGGGGGGGGGGGGGGCGTACTCATTTGCTGCTTGCCTTAGTCATTTGACCATTGACCACGCATCCCTTTCGAGACGGAGCACCGTTCCTACTCCTAATAGAGACACCTCCAACACTTGGGCGCTCATTACGTTGTTTCCATATATTACAGAGAAACCTTTTGCTAATCTTATCCCCTTCCTGCTTCGCCGCCTGTGGCCACCATCTATCTCCTAAGATAGCGATCGTTTTCTCGCTACTATTTAGTGTACCAAACTGCTCTATGTCACACTCGTCTATTTTCCTCATCTCCTCCTCTAGCACATCCCTTTCCTCCTTATATTTAGGGGGGGGGGTTACTAAAACCAAGTGAAAAAAAAATGAAAATAAGGATAATTTTGTTTTCTTTCTTATTTCATCATGTGATCACAACGGTTGCAACGGTTTTCTATTCCGACCTCTGGGGGTGTGGTGTGTCGTTTTCTCTTTTTTCTGGACGCCCCTGGGTTTACTACCAATATTTGGCCCTGTTTACTATCGTCCACCGTAACAGTGCTATATTTTGAGAACCGTGCTATTACGGTAAGGGGAAACCTATAGTAATCAGGACCAAATATGGTTCGTAAAAATGCTGGAATATATAGGTTTTAGTGTAAAATATGGGTCCTGATTACTATGCCCCCCCCGTATATAGACAGCGACCAAAAACAATGATAACTTTGTTTGATGGTATTAAAAAATCGTCTATATACGGGACGAGCAGAGAGAGCGTCAGCGCCTAGGATAACAGCTATACAGTACATACAGTAGGATGATCATATTGCTTGACCCCGTGCCGTACGGCTTCTTTCAACCATCGCATCCATCCATTGCACCTCGGACACCCAACCATTATATGTATCGTTCCCCATTGACGCGGTTGGCCGTATGTATATGCTAATTACCAGGGTAGCTTGTAACCGTCAATTTGTATCTCGTCAAATGTTCCTCTCTGAAGCTCCAAGAGGGTTATAAGCAGCTCCCACCACCACCGAAGCGCACGATAACGCAGCATGAGCAGCATGGGCAGCATGATGACCTTCAATGTCGTCGATCACGCATAAACAATACTAGGTGTTACCATTCCACGTCGAACATTCCCAGAAAATCTGTGATGTTGTTGTTGTGTTTCCCGTCCAACCATGTGCAGCATGATAAGTGAGCTTTCACTTCAACGCCGAACACTCTTTAACATTGCTAGCATATTCCCGGGAAAAACAAAGAAACTAAGGGAACCAAGGGGAACCTAAAAAAGGAAACCAGAAAAGGACACCTACGTACTCATTAAATTAATTTTTGTTTTGTTTTTTCTTCCCATACCTGGTATGTGTTTTCCGTCCGATTTGTTGTTATATTCGCTCTTGTTCCTCGCTCCCTTTCGTTAATACTCGTACCTCAGATCCGGGGGTCACAGGAAAAGGTGTTCTCCCCCCCCCCCCTATAAATATGTCATACTTCTATATGTATAGGTTGGGTTGGCGTCGGTTGGCAAAGACGCTGTAAAACACACCCCTCACTGCGTGAGCTAGACAACCAGGGTGCCGTTTTTTTTTTGGCGGTCACCAAAGCGGGCGGTCTGGTTAGATCATTTGTGCGTGGTTGATAAGCTTAACTCCGCACAAGGGGAATGATCGTATCACGTAGTATGTATATGGTAAGGCACCCGCGAGGCAGTTACACAGTGCTCCCATTGCTGTCTCAGAAAGTGGCCACGCCAGAAATTAAATTAACTCATTGAATCTGTCGTCCATATGCAAGTCCGCCTCAGAGGCGGTTCTTAGCAGGATGCAGCTCGCCCTCCATGCGACTTGCCCAATACCTCACGGCGCTTCGCGCTTGGTGCAAGCAATGTCTGCCTGATTGGTGAAAACCCAACGTGCTCCGTCCCGGCATTGTAGAGATGCGAGGGTCTATGGTGATACGACTACGGCTGTGCACGACATGAGTACACCCCCACCCCCATCACGGTATGTGCGTGCCTTGCTCTTTATCGCGACAAGGGTTCAGCCCTTTGGTTCAGCCCTTTCTTCCCTTGTCGACCCGCGTCGAATTGCTCCAACCCCACGCTTGACGTTGACTACCGGTACTACAGCAGTATGCGACAACATTTAAGAATAATCTCTTGTTTTGGACCAGACTCGAATCATTATGCCTGGCAGGGTGTGTGTGTCCTACTCTAATTTCAGTATAAAAATGGCCACATTCTTATCTTGGTCCAAACCTCGAGCTGAAATTCTTGACTCCCAAATTCTTAATTGCCGTCGCGTACTGTAATCCAACTCCATTATGTGCCTACTGTACTTCCGCCATATATATATACTATACGGTACCTGCTATTGCTTGAACATTTTACTAGTCACGAAGTACTCAATTTATGGCACGTATAATATAGGCTACCTGGCACATGTTATGGCCGATGGAGCACAAAATGACTCTGGGGAGGGCTGGAGACAGGGTGGACATCCAAAGACTTGGCAAACAGATGCCTTTTGGCTCGATTCCAGGTTTTTCCTAGCTTTTGCGCGTCGCCACACCTCTGCGGTCTTGACAGCAAAACAATAACAGAAACGCCGGAAACTGCTAGCCTTACACTCTTACAATCTACAAGTCTACCACATCTACGTTTCCCCTTAAATTCGGCGTGAGAAACGACGCCGATAGCGGCCCCGGAAGCCTCAGCGCACTTTCTATTACTACTATGTAACACTTGCAGTCGGGGGTACCGCTTTACGTTTACTGGTACGGTTCCGGTTCCGGTTGCGGTTGCGGATACGGTTATACGGTTACGGTTGCGGTTACTCACGGTTACGGTTTCGGTTTCGGTTGCGGTTGCGGTTGCCGTTTCGGTTCTGGTTATGGTTCCGGTTCCGGTTCCGGTTACGGCTACGGTTTCAGTTTCGGTTTCGGTTGCGGTTACGGTTACGGTTACGGTTACGTTTACTGGTACGGTTCTGGTTCCGGTTGCGGTTGCGGTTACGGTTACTCACGGTTATGGTTACGGTTTCGGTTGCATTTTCGGTTGCGGTTGCGGTTCTGGTTATGGTTCCGGTTCCGATTCCGGTTACGGCTACGGTTTCAGCTTCGGTTTGGGTTTTGGTTGCGGTTACGGTTACGGTTACGGTTACGGTTACGGTTACGGTTACGGTTACGGTTACGGTTACGGTTACGGTTACGGTTACTGTTACGGTTACGGTTACGTTTACTGGTACGGTTCCGGTTGCGGTTGTGATTGCGGTTGTGGTTACGGTTATGGTTACGGTTACGGTTGCGGTTACGATTACGGTTGCGGTTACAGTTACGGTTACGGTTACGGTTACAGTTGCCGTTCCGGTTCCGGTTTAGGTCATGGCTACGGTTACGGTTTCGGTTTCGGTTGCGGCTGCCGTTTCGGTTCTGGTTCTGGTTCCGGTTCCGGTTCCGGTTACGGATACGGTTTCAGTTTCGGTTTCGGTTGCGGTTACGGTTCCGATTGCGGTTGCGGTAACGGTTACGGTTACGGTTACGGTTACGGTTACGGTTACGGTTACATTTTCGGCTACGGCTACGTTATGGTCGCAGTTGGGGGGGGCGGGGGGGGGGGGGGGGTGTACTCGTGTCATGCATGGCCGTTGTCGTATGGCCATAGACCCTCGCACCCTTACAATACCGGGACGGAGCACGTCGAGGACGTACATGCCGCCGTTCGCCTTGCCCCTTGCCGCTCTCCACAAGTGCTTTCGGCAAAAATGCGGCCGGTGGCAAGCCGCACGCAAGTACGCAACCAGCAATGACCCCGATCAACGTGTCGCTTTTCCCGCACTGTCCTGTGCTTCTCTCCGCTTGTCTCGTATCACCTCCCTACGCGTTGTACTAACCCCGGCTGCCCCCCCCCTCACAAACACATTCGTTCATCACCCCGACTGTCGGTCGCCCCCTACCTTCCCCCCTCACCCTCCCCTAACCCCACCCCCGCTCCGTCCCCCCCCCCTGCTAAAATATGAATAAGGCTGCTGAAACCCGGAGTGTGCCCTCCATGTTTTTTTCCTCGCGTATTTCATGAACGAACGAATTCAACGCTCACAGTCGCCCCGCCCTCTGGACGACTACATCGGTGGCACCCCTCCCTGTACCCCGCCCTCCCCTATCCTACTGAAAATGTTGAGTAACAGTCCTCTGGGACCAAAACAGCCTCTCCTTCCACCCCTCCCCTCCTTCTCCCCCCCCCCTGTGACCGACCGATGCTACCGACCGATGCTACCGACCAATTATGGACCGACCGATGCTACCGACCGATGCTACCGACCGATGCTACCAACCGATGCTACCGACCGATGCTACTGACCGATGCTACCGACCAATTCTGCCGACCGATGCTACCGATGCTACCGACTAATGCTGCCGACCGATGCTACCGACCAATGCTACCGACCGATGCTACCGACCGATGCTACCGACTAATGCTGCCGACCGATGCTACCGACCAATGCTACCGACCGATGCTACCGACCGATGCTACCGACCGATGCTACCGACCGATGCTACCGACCAATTCTACCGAAAAATTCTGCCGACCGATGCTACCGACCGATGCTACCGACCAATTCTGCCGACCGATGCTACCGACCGATGCTACTAGCCGATGCTATTCCGCTCGGTAGATGCTGTAGGCCGCTTGCCCTCTCTCCCTCGAAAGACCGAACAGCTCGCTTGCTCAACAGCCCCACATAGTAATTAATACCCATTGCTCTCTCTGAAAGTGGCCGCACTAGAAATAAGTTAAAATAGTTCGACTCTGTCATTAAGATGCAAGAAACGTTCGCCTCACAAGCGGTTCTTGTTATATAGGATGTAGGTCACCTTTCGTGCAACTCGCACAAAACCTCACGTTTCGCTTCGCGCTTGGTGCAAGCAACGTCTGTCTGGTAGGTGTAAACCCGACGTGCTTCGTCCCGGCGTTGTAACGATGCTTTGGCCTATGGCGATACAAGCACGACTATATGTGGCCATGCATGACATGAGTACCCCTCCCCCGACAGCACACGCGCGCTTCTTCTTCTCCTCCTCACGAGCTTATCCCGCCCCGATTTCCGCCAATTCGCGTTGTTGTGAGGCGTGTGCTATGGCAGTTCATCGGGTGTATTCGTATGATAGCACTTTTATTTGCCTCCAAAACCATTTTTTTTGGGGTGAGTTTTCCTCAAGCGGCCACACTCAGAAAAAAAAAACATGGAAGCACCTCTACTCAACAAGGAGGCATGCCTTCTCGTGGTATGCCTAGGTCGTATTAACATTCGAATTATACCCTTTTAATTGCTATTTCTCCCCAATTTCTACTATTAATACCACCCATGCCTATTAACGCCGCCGATCAAATATTGTTATGTTTTTGCCCTGGAAGGCTGGCGGGTTGATCCCTAGGAATTAACTACGGGAACGGATTACAGGCTGTTATGGTACTGCCCTGGATTGACGGGTTAATCCCTAGGAATTAGATGCGGGAACGGATGGCAGTACGTATTGCTTGAGAAGCCATTTCTTAGGTAGGGAAGCAGGTGGAACAGGTGAAACAGAAGTCGAGCGTGTGTCCTCATACCTCCGCGCGACCTCATTCGGAATAAAGCCGCTCTCCTTCTACTACTGCTATACCCCCCCTCAGGCGGTGACGTTTAGCGTGTGTATCAACGCGTGTATACCTGATGTGTTTTTGTGACCACAGAACTGGTATCTCTCTAGGATGAAGAATCGGCACGGACCCTGGGTGTGCTGGATGTCGACGAGTAGAAAGTAGGACGGTTTAATGTGAAGAACACACACACACCAAGCAGCGACTAGATACTGACTACTGACATCTGACGCATGCTACGATAGAGGTGCACCAACCATTGTTTTTTATCTGAGCTCCTCACTTTGAGGAGTTCCATGCCTCAATACCTGCAGTAGTCTAGACACCGAGTTTTGGAGGATTCATGCATGTTCTACCCGATTAGCAATCCCATAAAATAACCTAATAATACTATGAAGAAAATTGCAAAACGAAAATGAAGCCCGAGAATTTTGGATCACCCCCTTAAGAACCGGTTCCATGATTTTGGGAAAAAAATACTTGGAATTAGTGTGGGATAAGTTTTTTGCAGGTCTGAAAGGGTCAAGGAGCCTGGTCGTTCAGAAACTGTTTCGGCCGAAAAAAGGTACAGCACCTCTATCGTAGCTCGCGTCATCTGTTACTCTTACTGTCCTCATGCGTCATCAACACGGTCGCGGCCCTCCCTGTCCAGCCTACCCCCCTATCTCCTCACTTCTACTCCCTCGCCTGTTACGCTGACACCTCCACCACCACCATCATATCTAGGACATTGTACACGACGTACACACCTCGTATCGAAAACCGGACGGCCAAGTCTCTTTTCTACGCTGAGCATCGCACACCCCTGTACCCCCGTCCAGCAGCGGGTACTGTACGCATATCATTTTCACGACTGTCGAAATTGTCCCACTCCATTTTCAAGTAAATTGCACCGAAATCGGGGGCGCCTGTCAAATAAAGCAACCCCGCCTACACCAGTTTATTGACCCTCGGCATCGCCATTGTCACCCCCCCCGCCCTCCTCCTCCACCTCTTAGGCCCCTCTCCCAGCTCCCCCCCGAAGCCCCCCGCCCCTTCTGTCAGCGTCGCCTCGGCCCTCTCTGTCGCGCCCACGGCGCTTTGCGCTTGGGTGCTAGCAATGTCTGCCTGGTCGATGAAAGAAACCCGAACGAGGTGTATGGGGCGGATGCTCCGTCGCCTCTTAGGGGTTCCGTCCGCGGGCACACATGTAGGTATGCGAGAGGTGTAGGCTGCGAAAGTCTAATGGTTGGGTGCATCTACGAGGAGCTGATTATTCTATGAAAAAATACAAACTATTACACCGAGGAAGCTCAAACTGTTGTCATCGGTAATACCGAGAATTCGCGGCCCGCATGGTAGGAAATGAGCATAACTAGATGGAAAAGTGCCCCCCCCCCCCAAGCCCGCCCTCCCCCCGCATCCCCCTAGCAATGTCTGCCTGGTCTCGGTGAAAACCCGACATGCCCCTCCGTCCCGGCATTGTAGGGGTGCGAGGGTCTATGGTCATACGACTACGGCCATGCATGAATATCGAGTACACCCCCCCCCTGAAAACCCGACATGCTCCTCCGTCCCGGCATTGTAGGGATGCGATGGTCTATGGTCATACGAGTACGGCCATGCATGAATATGAAGTACACCCCCCCCTAATATTTTAGGATTTGTAGCCGTACTGAAAAAAAGATGAAGCGGACGTCGATTCCTTCCCCCCTAAACATTTCCCCAAGCATTTCCCTAAGGGTAACAGTTGTTCCGAGAAACGCAGATGCACTACTCGCATCACAACACTCTTCTTGTTAAAATTATCAAACTATATATTATATATAAATATCATGTCAACAATTGTTTATCATACCTCAGGGGCGTTCGAAAAAGTATTTTGTCGACACCTAACTATCTAAAATGGTCAGAATGGAAAAACAATCGGAGCACTGCTGTGATCCCTGGACGATTTAGCACAAAACAAGTTTTTTTCAACTTTTTTTTTCTGAATTTTTCCAAAAACCAAGTGATTGGTTTTTGGAAAAATTCAGAAAAAAAAAATGTTTTATTCTAAATCGTGTAGAGGTCACAGTGCCAATATTGTTTTTTCCATTCTGACCATTTTAGATAGATAGGTGTCGAAAAATTACTTTTCGGGACGCCCTCGCATACCTGGCTAGGTACGTACGTACCTGGTAGAATGTAATACGTTTATTGTAAGTAGGGTTATGCCTCTTCGGGCAAAAGGGAGTGCAACCCCATATATACCCCTTGACATTATTTCTACGATGATCGTATATATGTATACGAAGACACTTTTCTTCGAGTTGACCGTTTCTTACGGCGGTTCGATTCGTTTCAGTTCGCTTTGTTTTGTTCCCGACAGCAGTAATTGCTGTTTTATATAGGCCCGGATAGAGGGCAAATCAGTCGTCGTCGTCGTTGTTGTGCGTTTCTCCGAAACAACCCCGCCACCTCCCCACGGGTAGAGTTGGTACAGCAGCAGCAGTATACGCGCACATCAAAAACCCGCTTCTCCGTCGAAGCAATTTGATGTGTTTCCGTAGCGTTGTACCATTTCGAATAACAGCAATGCCCATTGAATGCAGTTGGAAGGTACAAGGAATTTCGAATTGACATTATTCGAAATGGCACAATGCTTGCGAAAACTTCAAAACGCTTCGATAGATAAGCGGGTACTGCTTACTGCTTACCTCTTAGGGCCCATATTAACGAATATAAAATAAATTCAATTTGGGAAAAATAAATTTCAAATTCGCTTTTCATTGGTCAACACACGCACCAGCACCCCCCACGATCCTAATCTTCGGTGCTGGTGCGCGTGTTGACCAATGAAAAGCGGATTTGATTTTTTTTTCTCCATTTTTTTCCATTTTTTTTCTTCGTTAAAACGGGCCCTTACCTCTTTCTTACCTGTGGCATGGTGGAGGAACTTGTTCCGAAAAGCGCACGAACGAGTGGTTTTCTCTCTATTATCCGGATAAACGTCGAAAACAAACAAAGCGAACTGAAATGCGTCGTGCTGCCATCGGAGGCGGCTTTACTGCTGCTATGTGCTATGTGGCGTATCATATACCGTGCGGAGAACAATGCAGTATTAATGTTAATGTTAATAGTAGTGTCCGCAGTTTTTGGAATCGAAGATTCGCCCTTTCAACCCCGAGACGCGGTTATGTTCGATACTTCGATGTTTTCACATCTCGGATAAAAAAATGTCAATAATGTTGATATTCTGATATTTAACATTTAAGGCCTGGTATAATCCGTATTTGTAGGGATTTTGGAGTACTGCCGTGAGTGGGAGTGCGGTCCGCATGGAGCCAACGTTGTTTTGCAATTCAAAATGTACGTACTGTATTCAAAACTAAACAACACTTTGAGTGCGTATAATACAAAAAACGAATAATGATTTATATTAGATCATGATACAGAGTAGTATGGTCCCTGTATAGTGCCTGTATGCGCCATAGCCAACAACACCGACACTATATTGGCAACCGTTACCGGCTCTGCAACCCAGCCCTCCTCTTCTCCGTCCACATCAAATATGCGCCTCGGACCTTCCAACAACGGCGGCAACCACAACTCGCGTCAGCCTGGCACCTTCCGCACCAACTGACCGGCCGATGGTGAAGACCTGCTCGCGACTTCACCAGCAGCACTGTACGCGACCCCACCGGGTACCTCTCAAGATGCTCGGTTTTATCTCTGCAGGTGCTTGGAGCCGTATGAAGAGCGACGACGCCGCGTCGGATACCTGCGAACGACATGCAACCCCTCGATCTTGGGGAGGTTTCGGTAAATCCGCCCCTCTCCTCACCACGACTTCCGTACGACTCAGCATCCAATTTTTACACGGCGATACTCCCTCCGCGGAACTTGCCGTGTGGGCTTGCATAGTCCCGGACGGCACTATGCAACACCCTGTTCTCCTGGGACGCGACAGCTGGATGCGCTTCGAGCAACGTACGTACACCACCCTGCCCCGTCTGCCCTCCCAAACAACCTTTGGCGAACTCTCGCTGACCACCCCTTGCACCGACGGCCTCCCAACCTTCATCCGCGACAACCGACCGTCAAACGACACCCTGCACCTCGAGTTCGCCGGTGTTAATGCCATCTCCCTTTCCCCTACGCCAAGCCTCGTCCCGGTCAAGCTAGTCCGCTCCTCGGGCATTCCCGCCCTTACAGGGCACTACCTGGTCGACATGCTCCCGCTCGACGGCCTTTCTTCCGACACCGAAATCTTCGTCGCCGATGGTTACCAAACCATCCCGCTCTCGGGATTCATCGATCTTGAACCTGGCGACCTCCTTGGAACCTCCTCTGCTCCGCTCATACAGATACCCATTTCCGCCCTCCACGACTCCCCCGAGACCGAGCCCCCGAGCCACCAACCCATCGACGTCCACGCCCTTCACGACAACATTCCCGTGGCCGATGTTGGTCCACACGCTCCAGACCCACGCACTACGACGAAACCCTGCCCCGAGCTTCTGGAGCGCCTGGACGACGATCGACGGACAAGCTTTCTCCGCGTCTGGGACCGGCTCCCTCTCCACTTGCGCGACATCACGTTCGACCCCCACGGCTCAGGTTGGTCACCATCGGTCATCACCGCCCTGGGTGATGTCCTTTGCGACTTCCCGGATGTTTCCTCTACGTCCAAGACCGACTTCGGCTCGTGTTCGCTCATCCCGTTCAAGATCTCTGTCCCACCGGACAGCGCTCCCGTGTTCTCCCGCCCTTACCGCATTAACCCCATCCTGGCCAAACAGGCTGACGCTGTACTCGACCAATACCTTGCCGCCGGCCTCATCCAACACTCGACCTCTCCGTACGCCAGCCCCATGGTCGCCATCCCCAAGAAGGACGGCAGTGTTCGAATCACGGTGAACTACAAGAAGCTCAACGCCATCAGCTCCCTTGGCCAGCTCCCCATCCCCCGCGTCGACGAGGTCCTTGACTCCCTGGGCAAAGGACGCATTTTCTCTTTGTTCGACCTCGTGCCCGTCACACCTCGAGGCAACGTCTACATCCTTCTCTTCACTGACCGTTTTAGCCGCCGCGCTGACATGTACGCCACCACCGAGACTGGATTCACCGCATCCGGCACGGCCGACATCCTCGTGGACCGCTACATCCCTCTTTGGGGATGCCCCGTTACTCTCCTTTCCGACAACGGTCTCCAATTCTGCTCCAGACTTGCCCGCGCTCTCTATGAGCGCCTCGGCATCAACAAGATCGCCACGAGCTCCTACCACCCTTGCACCAACGGCGGAGTCGAGCGTGTCAACCACATCATGGCCCAGATGCTCGCCATGATCGGCGACGGACAACAGACCGATTGGGACATCTTCCTCCCGCACGTCGAGAGCGCCTACAACAACTCCGTCAGCGCCGCCACCGGGCTTGCCCCCAACGAAGTCCACATAGGCCGCCTCCCTCGACTCCCCCTCACCGTCTTCGACCCACCCAACATCGGCGGGCACCAAAGCCTCAACCGGGACCAACTGGTCTACATCGACCTCGCGACCGCCCGTCAGCAACGCGCCTACCGCGCCGTCCGAGAACTACACGCCATCTACATCTCGCGTCTAAACCGCCGCAACACCCCCATCATGGACGCTCTACGCCTTTCCCCCCCGTTCTCCGTCGGCGGTTGGGCGTGGATCTACAACACTGCCGCTACCATACGTCAAGGTGCCAGGAAAGGAACCGACGCCGTAGTCCTCAAGACCAAGCTCTCGTTCAACTGGATCGGCCCTTTCAAGATCCTCGCCGTGGGCCCGGCTCCTGCTTCTGCCGTTCCGGACGGCCGACCTCTTCACGACAAACTCTTGTACTTCGACCTCCCTTCCGACATGCCTGGACGCGACTCCAAGCCTCGCGTTTCCGTCGTCCGATGCAAGCCCTGCCGGAACCCTGACGACATTCACGATTTGCCAAAACATCTCCCCACCGACCTCACCAAGTACGTGCTCAACTCCTTTTCGGCAAAGTCCCCTCCTTTCCACGTCACCCTCGACGACATCTCCCCACCGCCCGAACGTCTCGAGGTCGAACAGATCTCGGGACACCAACTCGTTCGTGGCCGGGGGGGTGTTCTCGCCGTCATGTACGAGACGCACTGGGCCGGACTTCTCAGCCCTTCATGGGAGCACGAAGGGGACCTACAGCACCACCGACTCCACATCCTCCGCTACTGGTCGGGGACACCTTCGCAACACCGCCAGGCCAACCGCTTATACCGTCAAATGCGCATCGGTGCCGCTAACCGCGAGTTGTCGCGGTCTCGAGGCGAGTTTTTTCTCGCCCCCGGATACAGCCTCGTTCCGCGCGCTCTCTGGCTCTCTCGCTTCAGCTCCTCCACCCTCCCCGCTGGCGCACATCTCTGGTACAAGGCCCACAACGGTCTATGGTGGTTGGGCAAAGTAGCCCCTCGCGCCTCGACCGACAACTCCTCCGCCGACTCCTACATCTTCCGCTTCCTCGACGACCCGGGTCCGATCAAGACCAAACTCCTCCGGTCGCTCTACAACACCTCCCGGGACGCTGTTCAAGGATCCTGGTGTCTTCAGCGTCATCAGGCTGGTGGACTCGGCCGCGGCGTTCTACGGAGCGGCGATGGACCGCGCAACCCTCCCTCATCCACTTAACCAGCAGGCAATAGGCACTGGTTGATGGACGCACGAGGTACTATAATGTCTGTTTTCCTCGGGACCGCGGCACCTTTCTGCGTCCGCTATCTTCGATATGCGTTCGCGATGTGTTCACCTCCCTCCTGACACATGAAGTATTGCTTGCATCATTTGGATCGCAAGTTTACACTCAAACAGTGTTATTGCACCTTCAGAGTGGGGTTTTATCTGTCTGTTTTCCTCGGGACCGGGGCACTTTTCTGCGTTCGCTATCTTCGATATGCGTCCGTGATGTGTTTACCTCCCTCCTGACATATGACGTATTGCTTGCTTCACTCGGACCGCAAGTTTACACTCAACCGTGTCATTGTACCTTCAGGGTGTGAGTTTTATCTATTGCCACACACTTGTTGTCTTCGGGGCGGTATTTCCTTGTTTGATCTCTCCTTTTTTTGTTTTTTGTTTTTGTCTTCCTTTGTTTTTGTTTTTGTTTTTGTTCTGTTCTGTTTCTGTTCTCGGACCCGGATGCACCTAATACTCGTGTATCCCACTCCTGTTCCCTTTTGTACCCTTTTGCCTCGCGTAGACATAGTTTGTCACCAGGTTCTACACCCGGCTAGCCCCAAGTACTACCCCGCCCGTAATTGTCAACCTCTACGGCCGACATAGCATACCCGCGTCTTCCTTTCAGTTCGCGTCTCGTTAGTACCCGCCCGGTTCTTTATGTCAAATCAAGCCACGTATAGTCACGACTTGGACCTAACGTTGCCGTCCCCTCGTTTCTTATGTTTTCTTTGGTTGGTACATGTATCGTATCAAGCTACCTCTTTGTCTTCTTTCTACTTTGCGTTTTAGGCTAGCCAGCTTTTTGCGTTTTGTGTCCTTTGACTCAAGTACACCCCCCAGCGTTCTCTTGATGACACATCAAGGGATTACCTCTCTTACCTGAGGCATCTTAGCCTCATACAAGAGGTGTGGGTTGGTCTATAATCTCATAGGACTCTCCTTGTTTTTTTAATAGCAGTATCTTCGACCCCCTTCCCGATTTCCGAAAATACTTTCAGCTATCCTTGTATCGTAGTGTGGTCTGCATATACGACTATTCAGGGTGGGCTAATGTTATGGTGTGCTATTTGTATGAGCAAGATAGAACAACGGCATCCAACAGTTTAGATATGATACCCGTTTCTATATCATATCTTACGGTTGGATCGTATCCTACCGTATATTAGATATCTTGTATTTTCGTTGTTTGGGTATCCAGCTTGGAATTCAATTCTGCCGACCGATGCTACCGACCGATGCTACCGACCAATTCTGCCGACCGATGCTACCGACCGATGCTACTAGCCGATGCTATTCCGCTCGGTAGATGCTGTAGGCCGCTTGCCCTCTCTCCCTCGAAAGACCGAACAGCTCGCTTGCTCAACAGCCCCACATAGTAATTAATACCCATTGCTCTCTCTGAAAGTGGCCGCACTAGAAATAAGTTAAAATAGTTCGACTCTGTCATTAAGATGCAAGAAACGTTCGCCTCACAAGCGGTTCTTGTTATATAGGATGTAGGTCACCTTTCGTGCAACTCGCACAAAACCTCACGTTTCGCTTCGCGCTTGGTGCAAGCAACGTCTGTCTGGTAGGTGTAAACCCGACGTGCTTCGTCCCGGCGTTGTAACGATGCTTTGGCCTATGGCGATACAAGCACGACTATATGTGGCCATGCATGACATGAGTACCCCTCCCCCGACAGCACACGCGCGCTTCTTCTTCTCCTCCTCACGAGCTTATCCCGCCCCGATTTCCGCCAATTCGCGTTGTTGTGAGGCGTGTGCTATGGCAGTTCATCGGGTGTATTCGTATGATAGCACTTTTATTTGCCTCCAAAACCATTTTTTTTGGGGTGAGTTTTCCTCAAGCGGCCACACTCAGAAAAAAAAAACATGGAAGCACCTCTACTCAACAAGGAGGCATGCCTTCTCGTGGTATGCCTAGGTCGTATTAACATTCGAATTATACCCTTTTAATTGCTATTTCTCCCCAATTTCTACTATTAATACCACCCATGCCTATTAACGCCGCCGATCAAATATTGTTATGTTTTTGCCCTGGAAGGCTGGCGGGTTGATCCCTAGGAATTAACTACGGGAACGGATTACAGGCTGTTATGGTACTGCCCTGGATTGACGGGTTAATCCCTAGGAATTAGATGCGGGAACGGATGGCAGTACGTATTGCTTGAGAAGCCATTTCTTAGGTAGGGAAGCAGGTGGAACAGGTGAAACAGAAGTCGAGCGTGTGTCCTCATACCTCCGCGCGACCTCATTCGGAATAAAGCCGCTCTCCTTCTACTACTGCTATACCCCCCCTCAGGCGGTGACGTTTAGCGTGTGTATCAACGCGTGTATACCTGATGTGTTTTTGTGACCACAGAACTGGTATCTCTCTAGGATGAAGAATCGGCACGGACCCTGGGTGTGCTGGATGTCGACGAGTAGAAAGTAGGACGGTTTAATGTGAAGAACACACACACACCAAGCAGCGACTAGATACTGACTACTGACATCTGACGCATGCTACGATAGAGGTGCACCAACCATTGTTTTTTATCTGAGCTCCTCACTTTGAGGAGTTCCATGCCTCAATACCTGCAGTAGTCTAGACACCGAGTTTTGGAGGATTCATGCATGTTCTACCCGATTAGCAATCCCATAAAATAACCTAATAATACTATGAAGAAAATTGCAAAACGAAAATGAAGCCCGAGAATTTTGGATCACCCCCTTAAGAACCGGTTCCATGATTTTGGGAAAAAAATACTTGGAATTAGTGTGGGATAAGTTTTTTGCAGGTCTGAAAGGGTCAAGGAGCCTGGTCGTTCAGAAACTGTTTCGGCCGAAAAAAGGTACAGCACCTCTATCGTAGCTCGCGTCATCTGTTACTCTTACTGTCCTCATGCGTCATCAACACGGTCGCGGCCCTCCCTGTCCAGCCTACCCCCCTATCTCCTCACTTCTACTCCCTCGCCTGTTACGCTGACACCTCCACCACCACCATCATATCTAGGACATTGTACACGACGTACACACCTCGTATCGAAAACCGGACGGCCAAGTCTCTTTTCTACGCTGAGCATCGCACACCCCTGTACCCCCGTCCAGCAGCGGGTACTGTACGCATATCATTTTCACGACTGTCGAAATTGTCCCACTCCATTTTCAAGTAAATTGCACCGAAATCGGGGGCGCCTGTCAAATAAAGCAACCCCGCCTACACCAGTTTATTGACCCTCGGCATCGCCATTGTCACCCCCCCCGCCCTCCTCCTCCACCTCTTAGGCCCCTCTCCCAGCTCCCCCCCGAAGCCCCCCGCCCCTTCTGTCAGCGTCGCCTCGGCCCTCTCTGTCGCGCCCACGGCGCTTTGCGCTTGGGTGCTAGCAATGTCTGCCTGGTCGATGAAAGAAACCCGAACGAGGTGTATGGGGCGGATGCTCCGTCGCCTCTTAGGGGTTCCGTCCGCGGGCACACATGTAGGTATGCGAGAGGTGTAGGCTGCGAAAGTCTAATGGTTGGGTGCATCTACGAGGAGCTGATTATTCTATGAAAAAATACAAACTATTACACCGAGGAAGCTCAAACTGTTGTCATCGGTAATACCGAGAATTCGCGGCCCGCATGGTAGGAAATGAGCATAACTAGATGGAAAAGTGCCCCCCCCCCCCAAGCCCGCCCTCCCCCCGCATCCCCCTAGCAATGTCTGCCTGGTCTGGTGAAAACCCGACATGCTCCGTCCCGGCATTGTAGGGTGCGAGGGTCTATGGTCATACGACTACGGCCATGCATGAATATCGAGTACACCCCCCCCCTGCCCAAAACCCGACATGCTCCTCCGTCCCGGCATTGTAGGATGCGAGGTCTATGGCATACGATACGGCCATGCATGATATGAGTACACCCC
>MEHQ01000169.1:809896-977352 GCA_008828725.1 Saccharina japonica | reverse complement strand
CGTGAGATATGAGTAGACGCAGTATCGCTAAACACGTACGTGATGACGTGACTGTTGAATAGCATATCTGCAACGAGCAGGCGCGACCTGACGTTGTTAGTGACGTTTCAGTATTTATAAAGTAGGTCTACCCTACTTTTGCAATGAGCAGCGTGAGAAACACACGCCACATGAGATCACTCTCGCAGCTTGCGCGCAGCAAGCTCTCCAATAATAAAAAGGACCCATATCATCTGATCTCCTGAACCCGACCTGCGAGTCAAGCGGTAGACCCACTGCGCCCCCAGCTCTCCCGAGGAGAGAATCCTAACAGAAAGCACTATACTGGGGTCTGTATATATGGAGAAAATTAAAAAAAAACGACAGCTGTGAGATCGAGGATATATGACTGTTCCTCCCCAATCTCAGATGTATCCCTGGAATATTAATAGCACGTTCGCCACAACGTCACATACGTAAATACATGCAGACACTCCATGATCACACCCTTCCTTCTATATTGCGCGCGACACCCTGCAGAATAGCGCCTAGTACACTTGACGAACACTACGAATACTACTACTTTTAATAGTATTCATAACTACTACTCCTATGAAAATAACACTATATAATATGTAATATTATTAATATCAGCTGGCTGATATTCGCAGTAAGACGAGTTACCCTGAAGGGCCGCATCAATATGCCCAACCTGGCATGCTGGTGCAAACAAAAATCAAGAGGAAACCCAACACATCCAGAGCTGACAGACAACTCGGGGACCTTAGAAAACTCGGAGACCATGAAGATAATTCGAGGAGCAGGCCGGAGATGCGCGGCAATTCACAGGCCATACTTATACACACGCCCTCACCCGTTAACACCATCGTGTAAGGATAACAATGACATACATATCATGCTTAGCTGAACATTTTCGGACGGAATATTGGAATAACCATAACATAAGACATAATGCTTCGTATATATGAAATTCCGCTAACTAAAACCAACGATTATTTCCCGACAATCAAAAACGAGTGTACGCAGGCATAGCGCATAGCAAAGCAAACGAAAAATTTCGGGGGGAAGAGAGTGAGCAAGGAGCCGAAAACGACGGCCGCCGGGCGGCGGCCGACATGTCGTGGACACACAGCCGCGAAGAATCAAACGCAACAACGACAAACCACATATATATAGTAAACGCCGGAATAAGGTTATTTAGCCAATTATTCTTGGTGCTACTTCGGTTGTCATCCGACAGCTGCAGTGTACAAAGTGTACATAGTACATATTTAGCGCAATCTCGATCCGATATCAATGTATTGCTTATTTGTTTGCCGTCGCACGATGTGCGGCGTTCGTTAGTGCCAATCGTAAGAAATGAAGAAAGGAACCAAGGGCGCACAAAAAAAAAATGAAAACGACACCACACACGTAGGAAGGTCAGAATGAAAAACAAACCGGATCGCTGTGATCACAGGACGAAATGAGCAAAAACCATTTTTTTTTCGTTTGTTGTTCCCTTTTTTTAACTTGGTTTTAGAGACCCCCCCTATTTTGTTTTCGCTGGTCGGGGGGGGGGGGGGGGTAATTAAAAAAACTTACTTATTGTTTTCTGGGATCACAACGGTCCGGTTTCTTCCCTCCAATATAGGGGGGGGGGGGTGTGGTGTCGATAACTTTTGTTTTTGTGCCCCTAATATTTTAGGATTTGTAGCCGTACTGAAAAAAAGATGAAGCGGACGTCGATTCCTTCCCCCCTAAACATTTCCCCAAGCATTTCCCTAAGGGTAACAGTTGTTCCGAGAAACGCAGATGCACTACTCGCATCACAACACTCTTCTTGTTAAAATTATCAAACTATATATTATATATAAATATCATGTCAACAATTGTTTATCATACCTCAGGGGCGTTCGAAAAAGTATTTTGTCGACACCTAACTATCTAAAATGGTCAGAATGGAAAAACAATCGGAGCACTGCTGTGATCCCTGGACGATTTAGCACAAAACAAGTTTTTTTCAACTTTTTTTTTCTGAATTTTTCCAAAAACCAAGTGATTGGTTTTTGGAAAAATTCAGAAAAAAAAAATGTTTTATTCTAAATCGTGTAGAGGTCACAGTGCCAATATTGTTTTTTCCATTCTGACCATTTTAGATAGATAGGTGTCGAAAAATTACTTTTCGGGACGCCCTCGCATACCTGGCTAGGTACGTACGTACCTGGTAGAATGTAATACGTTTATTGTAAGTAGGGTTATGCCTCTTCGGGCAAAAGGGAGTGCAACCCCATATATACCCCTTGACATTATTTCTACGATGATCGTATATATGTATACGAAGACACTTTTCTTCGAGTTGACCGTTTCTTACGGCGGTTCGATTCGTTTCAGTTCGCTTTGTTTTGTTCCCGACAGCAGTAATTGCTGTTTTATATAGGCCCGGATAGAGGGCAAATCAGTCGTCGTCGTCGTTGTTGTGCGTTTCTCCGAAACAACCCCGCCACCTCCCCACGGGTAGAGTTGGTACAGCAGCAGCAGTATACGCGCACATCAAAAACCCGCTTCTCCGTCGAAGCAATTTGATGTGTTTCCGTAGCGTTGTACCATTTCGAATAACAGCAATGCCCATTGAATGCAGTTGGAAGGTACAAGGAATTTCGAATTGACATTATTCGAAATGGCACAATGCTTGCGAAAACTTCAAAACGCTTCGATAGATAAGCGGGTACTGCTTACTGCTTACCTCTTAGGGCCCATATTAACGATTATAAAATAAATTCAATTTGGGAAAAATAAATTTCAAATTCGCTTTTCATTGGTCAACACACGCACCAGCACCCCCCACGATCCTAATCTTCGGTGCTGGTGCGCGTGTTGACCAATGAAAAGCGGATTTGATTTTTTTTTCTCCATTTTTTTCCATTTTTTTTCTTCGTTAAAACGGGCCCTTACCTCTTTCTTACCTGTGGCATGGTGGAGGAACTTGTTCCGAAAAGCGCACGAACGAGTGGTTTTCTCTCTATTATCCGGATAAACGTCGAAAACAAACAAAGCGAACTGAAATGCGTCGTGCTGCCATCGGAGGCGGCTTTACTGCTGCTATGTGCTATGTGGCGTATCATATACCGTGCGGAGAACAATGCAGTATTAATGTTAATGTTAATAGTAGTGTCCGCAGTTTTTGGAATCGAAGATTCGCCCTTTCAACCCCGAGACGCGGTTATGTTCGATACTTCGATGTTTTCACATCTCGGATAAAAAAATGTCAATAATGTTGATATTCTGATATTTAACATTTAAGGCCTGGTATAATCCGTATTTGTAGGGATTTTGGAGTACTGCCGTGAGTGGGAGTGCGGTCCGCATGGAGCCAACGTTGTTTTGCAATTCAAAATGTACGTACTGTATTCAAAACTAAACAACACTTTGAGTGCGTATAATACAAAAAACGAATAATGATTTATATTAGATCATGATACAGAGTAGTATGGTCCCTGTATAGTGCCTGTATGCGCCATAGCCAACAACACCGACACTATATTGGCAACTGGCACTACCTCCGCACACTACCACTACACTGGTAAATTCCGTCTGTGCCAAGCGATTTCACAGGCACTCGTATAGCGGGCACCCGGCACTATAAAGGGCAACCGGCACTATAGAGGGACCACTGCTTTTTTCGCTATTCTTCGTTTTCCATCCCATTTATTAACTTCGCCATTATTTTCTCTCTCCCTCTTTAGTCGTAACTCAGATCCTAACGTGGTCACTAACCCCTTTAGGACTGCAGTCCAGTCCCGTTTGGGGGACAAACCACTCTAATTCTAAGTAAGTTGTCCCCAAAACGGGACTCCAGTTCTATAAGGGCTAACTAGGGTGTTCTCCTCCCTCCTTACTAAAATTCGTGCCTTGCATTTTTATCGCGAGAAGCCTGCAGCCCTTTCTTCTTTCTTCCCTCGTCAACTCGGGTCGAATTCTACTAACTGCTGTACGAATGCTAAATAAATACGATCAGAACAACGTGAAGAAGATATCAGCGGAACAAGAAAAAAAAAAAAAAAATCCCAATAATAATAAGCAAGACGAGATGCAGATTCTTGTTTGTTTCTTAGTTGTTGTTGTTCTGTCTGTGTGTCTTCTTCAACCCGGTGGTTTATTTCGGATCATCACCATCTTGATGAACCCCTTCGGGACTTCATCAACTTGATTATTAATAATACTACCTGGTACCTGGTACTATTTATGGTATCCTTGCCATTCGACAAAGTTGAATGTTTAGCATATAGTATGATATCAGCTTCAACATTTTAACATTCCCTCCCTCATACGTAGCAGATAGAAGAAAACCGAGGGATGAATTTATGTCGATTTTTTGTAGGTCGCCATACTTTAATCAAGTCAAAATGGCTCAATCGCGCTTGCTTTCAGTGCCTACGCGGCGTCCGGACAAGAGCGTCCGGACAAGGTCCGGGTAGTGCTTTTCTCTCTTCTGCTGTTTTTATAGCGTGTAGCCGCTCGCTCACGGTTGGTTGTCCTCTCGTACGATGATTTCGTTTTTTGAGACCCTCTATCTAGTAATCGATAACCGTTACGTATTGTGGAGTGGCTGCGTAGGATGCTTATTATTCTCTAACGAAATGTGATGGTGTGCTATTTGTATGAGCAAGATAGAACAACGGCATCCAACAGTTTAGATATGATACCCGTTTCTATATCATATCTTACGGTTGGATCGTATCCTACCGTATATTAGATATATATCTTGTATTTTCCTTGTTTGGGTATCCAGCTTGGAATTCCGTGAGATATGAGTAGACGCGAGTATCGCTAAACACGTACGTGATGACGTGACTGTTGAATAGCATATCTGCAACGAGCAGGCGCGACCTGACGTTGTTAGTGACGTTTCAGTATTTTATAAAGTAGGTCTACCCTACTTTTGCAATGAGCAGCGTGAGAAACACACGCCACATGAGATCACTCTCGCAGCTTGCGCGCAGCAAGCTCTCCAATAATAAAAAGGACCCATAATATCATCTGATCTCCTGAACCCGACCTGCGAGTCAAGCGGTAGACCCACTGCGCCCCCAGCTCTCCCGAGGAGAGAATCCTAACAGAAAGCACTATACTGGGGTCTGTATATATGGAGAAAATTAAAAAAAAACGACAGCTGTGAGATCGAGGATATATGACTGTTCCTCCCCAATCTCAGATGTATCCCTGGAATATTAATAGCACGTTCGCCACAACGTCACATACGTAAATACATGCAGACACTCCATGATCACACCCTTCCTTCTATATTGCGCGCGACACCCTGCAGAATAGCGCCTAGTACACTTGACGAACACTACGAATACTACTACTTTTAATAGTATTCATAACTACTACTCCTATGAAAATAACACTATATAATATGTAATATTATTAATATCAGCTGGCTGATATTCGCAGTAAGACGAGTTACCCTGAAGGGCCGCATCAATATGCCCAACCTGGCATGCTGGTGCAAACAAAAATCAAGAGGAAACCCAACACATCCAGAGCTGACAGACAACTCGGGGACCTTAGAAAACTCGGAGACCATGAAGATAATTCGAGGAGCAGGCCGGAGATGCGCGGCAATTCACAGGCCATACTTATACACACGCCCTCACCCGTTAACACCATCGTGTAAGGATAACAATGACATACATATCATGCTTAGCTGAACATTTTCGGACGGAATATTGGAATAACCATAACATAAGACATAATGCTTCGTATATATGAAATTCCGCTAACTAAAACCAACGATTATTTCCCGACAATCAAAAACGAGTGTACGCAGGCATAGCGCATAGCAAAGCAAACGAAAAATTTCGGGGGGAAGAGAGTGAGCAAGGAGCCGAAAACGACGGCCGCCGGGCGGCGGCCGACATGTCGTGGACACACAGCCGCGAAGAATCAAACGCAACAACGACAAACCACATATATATAGTAAACGCCGGAATAAGGTTATTTAGCCAATTATTCTTGGTGCTACTTCGGTTGTCATCCGACAGCTGCAGTGTACAAAGTGTACATAGTACATATTTAGCGCAATCTCGATCCGATATCAATGTATTGCTTATTTGTTTGCCGTCGCACGATGTGCGGCGTTCGTTAGTGCCAATCGTAAGAAATGAAGAAAGGAACCAAGGGCGCACAAAAAAAAAATGAAAACGACACCACACACGTAGGAAGGTCAGAATGAAAAACAAACCGGACCGCTGTGATCACAGGACGAAATGAGCAAAAACCATTTTTTTTTCGTTTTTTGTTCCCTTTTTTAACTTGGTTTTAGAGACCCCCCCTATTTTTTTTCGCTGGTCGGGGGGGGGGGGGGGTAATTAAAAAAAAACTTGACTTATTGTTTCTGGGATCACAACGGTCCGGTTTCTTCCCTCCAATATAGGGGGGGGGGGTGTGTGGTGTCGATAACTTTTTTTTTTGTGCGCCCTTGAAGGAACAGAAGAAAAAAACAAAACACCGGTGCCTACGAGCTGGTTCCAGAGAAAGCCAGAGCTTTACCCCTTCGCAACTTTGCGCTTTGGTTTTTGAGAGTTGGAAAACGAAACTTGGCAGGGATGTGTGTCACAACACGAAGACAAAACTCACGACTGGCCTTTTTTTTATTATTATTTTTTTCGTTCTTTAGGTACACTTTTCCATATTTTCTGATTTTTTTGGCAACTTTGACCGTTCCTCATGCACGTGTTTTTTTTTTTCAAAAAAGGCCAGTTGCTAGTTGTTTCGTAATTTTGTTGCGCACAACCGTGTCAAATTTTCATGTTACAATTATCATGTTACAATTCTTAAAAACAAAAGCGCAAAAACGATTCCCGTGAGGAGTAAATATTCCCCTATGGTGCCAAAATTGCTCCATACATTGTTCTAGTACTTTGGGAGGCGTTTCTTATAACAGCCCCTCACGGCTTGCAAATCAAAACAAGTGTCACGAACGTCTTCCTCTTGTTGATGCGATCATGACAACATGTCTAGTGTCGAATATGTCGACGGACTGACCGATATATGGCCTGATTTCAAATAGTCTTGATTTAACTATAGGAATATCATCCCTACGTGAAATAGCGCCTCCCCAAGTAGTACGACAATGTCCATATCTCGCGAACTACAACTCGCACGACCAAACTTGCTTCACCGATGCGTTCCCCTTGTTCATGCGGTCGTGTAGATATCTTTAGTGTTGCAATACACACTAGAGTATTCCGTTTGTTATTTCCCGAAGGTGGAATTTTACGCCTTTTCGTGGAACCAGCTCGTACAAAATATTCAAAGTAAAAAGGCACCCCCAAACCGATTTGAAGCACGATACATCACTCGACAGTTTTGTTTCAGCCAGTGACTCTTTTCACGCCTTTCAAGTAAGCCCATACATACCGATAAAAAAGGGAAGGCCTCACACCTCGGACTGATAGATCATCTACAGATAGATCATCTACAGATATAGATCATCTACATATATATATATCATCTACAGATAGATCATCTACATATATAGATCATCTACAGATAGATCATCTATAGATATATCATCATCTAGATAATCTAGTTCCTCGCCTACCGCTGCGAGAGGTAATGCAGGATCTGCATAGTAAACATCCAACCCAGGAAACATGCGCTACGTAGACCATGTAAGAGATTATACGGGACCCGTCCGGCAGCACGAGCGATGTCATACAAGATCGGGAATAGATCTTCCTTCAAAGGTCTACTGCTTGTAGATGATGAAGCGGGAATCAATGACCTATTTGCAGATGATCTATCTGTAGATGATCTATCTGTAGATGATCTATCTGTAGATGATCTGTCTGAATTGTGAAAGCCCGCAACCGTTACCCGGTACTATCTCCCACTCCCATCCAGTCCCCTTTCCCCTCTCCCCTGTTGGCTAGGTTGGATAACCTACCAGACCAGTAATAAGTCAGCGCTGACTGAGTGGAGGTAGTGGGTTATCCGCTCTATATCCCTACGTTACCCCGCCGCTTGGACCTATACTATACCTGGTATACTTGAAGGCGCGGCTGCTCGCTTCTCCTGTCTTCGGCCATTACCTACCGCCACCCCTTCCCTTCCCTAATGTACTACCACAACTCGGACAGATCATGATCTGTGTAATCTAGATCGTCGATTCCCATTTTATGACCTAGGTCTTTCAGGCATATCAACATGATTAATTCCTCATATGTATGATCCATACCCATACCCGGTGACGTGGCACACAAGGATGTGCCACCCCCCCCAGTATCGGTGGCGTTGTACAAACGACAGTCTCTTCTTTTACGGGAGACCATACTAAACATCATATAATAGTAAATAGAACCAAACATTGTTACAGTAGTAAAAATAGGTAAGTATATACCAGGTAGGTTTTTGTATATACCATACCTGGTAGGTCCTATTTACTAGTATTTACTAGTATTTACTATGGTCCCCCGTAATAGTGCTATCGGTGGGGCTGTACAGATCGTGTCCATGAGCGGTGGAGATGTACACAAGGACGCCACCCATGCTATAGTAACGGTGGAGTTGTGCAGACAAAAGTCTGTTCTAGGGCCATCGGTGCCGTTGTACAGACGGTACCCATTTAGCGGCGGAGATGAACACAACGAGTTTACTGTCCTAGTATGGATGATGTTGTACACACGGAATATATTTCAGTGCCATCGGTGAGGTTGTACAGATCGTGCACGCCCGTCAACGGTGGAGATGTACACAAGGATAACACCCGTCCTGATAACGGCGGAATTGTACAAACGCTAGTCTGTTCTATAGGGTCATCGGTGGGGTTGCACAGATCGTGCATATCAGCAGTAGGGTTGCACACAAGACTCCACTGTCCTAGTACGGGTGGGGTTGTACAAAACAAAGTCGTTCTAATGCCATCGGTGGGGTTCTATCATACACACTGTACGCATCAGCGGTAGAGTTGAACACGAAAATTCCATCTTCCGGGCAACGGTGGGATTGTACGAGCTGAAGTCTGTTCTCGTGCCATCGATGAGGTTGTACAAATGGTGCTCATCAGCGGCGGAGATGTACACAAGGGGTACACAAGGATGCCACCCATCCTGTAGTATCGGTGGGGTAGCACAAACGATAGTCTGTTTCGGGGCCATCGGTGGGGTTCTACAGACCGTATACGAGTACGCATCAGCAGTAGAGAGTTTACACGAACATTAACATTCCACCCGCCCTAGTAACGGGGTTGTTGTACAAACGATAGTCTGTGCTAGGGCCATCGTTGGGGGTGTACAAACAAAGGTTTGTTCTACTGCCATCGTTGGGGTTGTACACATCTTACCCATCACCGGTGGAGTGGTACACAAACATGCTACCCGTCCTAGCATCGGTGAGGTTGTGCAACCCGGGGGGGTGTACAGATCGTGCCCATCAGCTATGGAGATGTACACAAGGATTATTAATAGTATCGGTGGGTTTGTACAAGTGTGAGTTTGAATTGAAACCGTGCACTGGTACGACCGTGAAAAAAAACAGCTTATTATATCCTTCGAGCCGACATGCTCATCAGCCCTTCTGCTCCTTCTGTTGCCCGTGGTTTAGTGTTCTTTCATGAGCTGGGTGGTGTTGAGTAAACAACTGTTTGTTGTGGAGCGTCAGGTCCTCTTCGCGATCGAAGCCGTAGAAGATGTACACAACGTTCATGGACGACATGGTCTTCCCGGGGGCGTACCTTCGTCCCCTCGTCCCCTCGTCCCCTCGTACTTAAATCCCGAGATCCGCCGGCAACTGCCCCTTGGCGATGCCCTGATCCGTGCCGCCGTCGCCCAGACCGCTGCCGCCCTTGCCGCACCAAGGCATGACCTTCTTCGTGTGCTGCTTTGCTGCTGCCTGCCGTTGTTGTTCGGCAGCGTTGGCAGTGTTGACGCGTGCTACGGTAGAGGTAGCACTTTTTTGGCTGAATCGTTTTCTGAACGATCGGGCTCCTTAACCCCAATTCGTCGGACTTTCATTCATGTTTGTGACGAATACTATTAATAATTTCAGAGTATACTTCGGTCATGAGATTTCGCATCCGTCAGCACTTTTCATTTCCTCCAAAATCATTTGTTCGGTGAGGTATGACGCTCCTTAAGTGAGGAGCTCAGAACAAAACATGGTGAACCTCTATCGTTCGTAGCATGCGTCTGTTCTGCCTGTCGTTTGTTTGATACTGTGTCACGTACCGCACGTTGATTGGCCCGGATGAAACACAAGAACAAACTCGATCTTCTGCTGGATGCCCGCTCGCTCCCCCTTGTATATAGTGTCTCTCTATAATCACGGGGGGGCATACGGTAGTAAATAGGACCAACTATTGTTAGTAAAAGTAGGAATAAAAATAAATACAGGTTTTTGTTTGTACCGTAGGTTTTATTTACTAGTATTACTAGTATTACTAGTATTACTAGTATTGTATGATATTTACTGTGGTCCCCCGTAATAGCAGTCGGGTGAATATAAATTGATAAGGCGACACACACGTTTCGCTGCGTTGGTTGGTAGTTTCTGTTTACGCTACGCGACTCGAGTCTTGATAGACGAAACTATACCCCACGCGAATACAAATATACAAGTACATACAAGTAATACAAGTAATAGCGTCGGTGAGACGAGTGGGTGTCATGTACTGCAGGCCAAGAGCTACTTGACGGGGCGTGTGGTGAGTTAAGACACGCCGGCACGGCAAAGGATACCTGGTAGCAGTGCTCAATATGCCAGAGGAAGGGCAATATAAGGAACTAGGGAATAAATGCCCTCTCCGATGGCAAACAAACAGGACGTTTTGAAGGTTTGGATGTACACCGTAGGACGCCGCAAGCAATCTCTCGCCCCCTAGACTACAAATCGCAATGATAACTCCGAGGCCGCTTCACAGTTGCACGAGGGAACTTACAAAATATGATGTTTGAGTGTGTGAAAGTTTTGTTTTTACAAAAAATGCACGAGGGAGCTTGGTGATTTTCCTTTCGAGTATGTGAAATATGTTTTCAAAACAATACCAGGTGAGTTGTTATTGAAGACAATACTGCAATGAAGCTATTATTTGGGCCTCACGCTGTCTATATATAATTAATAGATGCAGGAAAAAAAAATCAAGATGAAAGCCGTGAGGGCAAAGAGAGGTTGCGGCAATGGGCATTAAGCTGCAACACCAGCAATTACGGTTGATCTAACCCTCCGCAGGCCACCCTCTAGCCCAGATCGCACGACCCAACATGTTCGCGTATTATTATTATAATTGCAGCCCGCGAGTAAGAAACCAGAAATCACGCTCAGCCTGACTTTCGTAGGTTAAGTTGAAAGCCCAGCATTCCCTGTTATATGGGATTATGTGTTGCACTCCTCGGCACTTTCTGAACAAAACAAATATCCTCCTAACTTTCCTCAAACCCTTTCTAACCACACCTTGCGGGGCGGTATCGACCCGGGGGGTGTCCGTTTTAGTCCCCGGGTTCTTGGAGTTGTAGATGTATGGAATGATTTCTGACCCGGGGATAGGGCGTTATCATCCCCGGGTGCGGCGGGTCTTTGACGTTGCCCTGAGGGGCAACTTTCGCCGCACGGTGGCTCTATGAGGGCCAGGCAACCGTAAATTTTCCCGTGGTATTGGAGTTTCCACACCTTGTGAGGCGGTATTGATCCGGGGGATGTCCGCTTGCGTCCCCGGGTCGTTGGAGTTGTAGATTTATGGAAGGATTTCTGACCCGGGGATGGTAAATTATCGTCCCCGGGTGCCGCTGGCTCCCTGAGCCTCGGCCAATCAGTGACCAACTGATGGGGGTGGGGTTTCCATACCGTGCGAGGCAGTGTCGACCCGGGGAATCGCCGTTTTTGTCCCCGGTTGGTCGGAGTTGTAGAGATATGGAGGGATTTCTGATCCGGGGATGGGAGCCTATCCTCCCGGCTTCGGCGGAACCTCGGTGGCTCTTTTCAGCACCGATGTTCTAAAACGAGTCAGGAGCCACTGGCATGGATTTGGGCAACCAATCAGCTGCTAGAATAGAAATTCAAAAAATGGAAATCAGCAGGTAGGCTGGCTAGATGGCTGTCAGAACTGCGTCGGGATTGCGCCACGGCCACGGCTCGGCGCGGCACTGGACCCGGTGTTCTACGGGTTGTAGCACCCAGCCTCCGTACCCATGGGGCAAGGTGGGGCTGAACCGCTCTGGATGGCGCTACTCAATTACAGACAGACAGACAGACGGACAGACAGAATAGCAGTTTTTATATAATAAGATATCATACTGTATCCTTGAGTTGCCAGACGGGACATCAGTCGGGAATACCCCCGCTTACGTCCTACTCAGTAAGCCCGAGCTTGACTGCCTGCTTTGTGTGAGTCAACTGTAGCTATACTCCCTGCCGCCCCCCCCAAAAATACAACAAGCAAGGACACGATGATGCCAAGCTATGCATTGTCCGTATTTCGCTGCTACACACCATAACTTTTGCAGTAACAAAACACGAAGACAGTACTACAGTAGTTAGGTGGCCTTTTCGGGGACAAACGTCACTCAAACGAATGTAATCGGTCCATTATTTTTGTCTCGGTAAAAGTTGACAAGTTATGTATGAGTTTGGAAGGGCTTTCGCCTCATTCCATTATTTGTGTCTCGGTAAAAGTTGACAAGTTCTGTATGACTTTGGAAGGGCTTTCGCCTCATTCTGCTTGATTGAGCTCCGTTCTTACAAAAATGTTGTCAACAACTGGTCATTCGAGCCGCAAGCCAGACGTACACACAGTCGATCAAGTTTCTCATCTGGGCGGCCTGGTTATCGAAGAAGGCCAGCTCACACCGGAGATCAACCGCCGAGTCGCAGTCGCGTGGGGGTACCTCAGAACCTAGAGACTGCGTTTCATTGATTGTACATTCGACACGGACAACGACTGCGAAGAAATGTGTACACGCGAGCTTTTTGCGGAAAACGATCGAGCGCAGCACGCGCAGAATAAATACTTGAATCCCCGACTGTCAACTCCTCCTGACTGGGACATTTGGAATACACAAACGCAAGTCGGACAGCGAAGAAACCCGCTCAAACAACACGGGCAAGGCAAGTATCGCTCCGGCCATCAATTCTTGGACATCACTTGCCCTAACCCGACGCCGTCTCCGGCATTATATTTGCTTTCAACATCTCACAATACAGGTTTCCGATGCAAGATGATACCTACTGCAATTTTTTTTTTCCATCCCATTTATTATCTCCGCCCTTCCTTTCTCTCTCCTCCCTTGTCGTAACTCAGATCCGGGGTCACAAAGTAGGCTCCTCTCCCTCCTCTCCCACTACGTACGGTTCTTACCTTGCATTTTTATCGCGAGAAGACTTCAGCCTTTTCTTCCCTCGTCGACTCGCATCAGTTCCACTTTAAAGCAAAGAAATTCCTCAAACGGTCACCAACATAGAGTAGTGAAGCCAACGATGCAATTTGCTGATAAGCGCTACGGTACACGCACCTTCGACAAAACATTCAAGCTCCAGAGGATTTTGCAACATGGGGCAACACAACTTGGTCGACCAAGGCAAAGCACAACAAAAACATAAAAGAGAGCACCAGGGCAAACCGGCAATGCCCAAGGGACGATCGTTGGCGATTCAAACAAGACAGATCAAAAGAGACAACGCACGACCCTTGACGGGGGTCATGGCCGTTGCAAATACATACATGAACGAACGCCGGCAAACAGTTTCGACACACCAAACGCCCTTTTCAAAATATTCATTGGTATCCACCCCCCCTTCCGTGCGCTTTGGTTGTCACTTCCACGAAAAATGCTTTATATTCATTGAAGAAGCCGAAATGGTGGGGGGGGGGGGGGGGGGGCCGCCCCCCCCCCCCCCCCCCGCCCATTCGGGGGGGGGGGGGGGGGCTGCACTGCCCCCCATCCCCCCGCATGCGTATGCCCCCCCTACCCGTATAGAACAAAGCAGGAGGGAGGAGGGGAAAAAAGGGGGCCGCTCCCTCTCTTTCCCCGCTTGCTTACGCCTTCCCCACCTACACATAGGAAACGCGGTCGACCTCCCTACCGGTCGCGCTCCGCTAGTGGAACGCCTCCCCTCACGAGACCGCTGTTTCCTTACCCCTCCCCTCCCGGTTATGTAAGAACCGTTTGGCCGCACACGGCGGATCCGAGCCGTCCTTACTTACCGGGCCGGGTCCTATAATATTCCGCCCCATCTGGTACCTTGTCCCGGCTGTCTCTCGAACTCCCCCGCCCCTTGCTCCAACACCTCCGACACCCAGACCGGGTCCTCCATATTAGCCCTAACGTACACCATAAACGAGTCTGACGACCACCTCCCTTCCTTCTTAATCACCGCCTCTGGGACTCTTTTCGCGGCCAGTCTAGTTGCCCCCCCTATTCTCCCCGAATGTAACGCGAATTCTTCCGGAATCAGTCTCGCCCCCGCTCCCCTTCCCTCCCCCCTCCACCTTTCCCCTACGCTTGCAATGCCCTCGCGCAAGCATTGGGTTGCCCATCCCCTGGACCATACCTTCCAACCATCCGTCCCCTTGTATGACATCAAAGGGGCTTCCCCCGTCAACTCTCCGGTATTGTATATCCTAAAACGCTCCACTAATAGACACACTGCCCCCCCTTCTTCTCCCCCTCCCCGTCCCGTCCTTGTCCTCACCAAGACTGCCCCCTTTCTTCCTTGGTCTTCCTTTGATCCCCTGAACCTCACCTCTACCTTGTTTGCTTCTTGTGTCCTACCTTCTCCCAACTGCTCGTCCTCTCTGAAAAACGCCACATCCCCTCTCCACAATCAGTATACTTTATGATACACCCCCTTCCCTTTGGCGAACAACTCTGACGCCCGCAACATAAAAAAGTAGGACAATGCCAGACCTATCCATAACACCCCCCCCCCCATCCCCCATGACGGAATCATCCCCTGCATCCCCGTCAACATCCCCCATGTCAATGGCCTTCGCACCTTCTGCTGACTCCCCATCTCTACGTGTGCCCTCTTGATACCTTGCCTCACCGACCTGATCAACGGGTTACCCATGGGCACCGACAGCCCTACGAATTGTTCGTGGTAGAAATTGATCGCAACCAATTTGCCCACTATAGTCGACTCCTTGTTCCCTTTTTCCGCGCAACAGTACCCCATGAACTCGACCAACTCCCCCACTAGCTCCATCTCCCCCATGCCCTTCTGCAGCCAGCATCCCTTCCCGATCCACGACCTCCAGCTCACCCACATCCTCCAATTCGCCTCGTAAGTTTTTCGAGTCGAAGCTGCAACTCTTCCAAACGCGTACCCTCTCGCAATATCTCCGAGCACACGAGCTGCTCCCCCTTTCTCAACTCCCTGCACCTTCCAAGCGATTCCGGGGCATTCTGCGTTTAGTTTCTCGGGAATCTGCTCTTCTTGCCACCTAGTCAGGCCGTCTGCCAACCTATCATCGACCCCCCGCACTTGCCTTGCCTGGAAACACCACCCCCCCTTAGCCTCCAATGCCCCCATCATCCTCATCAACGCCCCTACCCTCGCGTGCTTCTTCCCCCCCCCACGGCACCACGGCACCCCTTTACCCAGGTTACCGCCGCTTCATTGTCCGCCCTCATCAAAACTGCTTCCCCTTTTCTACCCGGTCTCTCGGCCCGCATGTCGACCATCACGAACGCCGTCATTACCATCGCCATGACCTCTAACAAGTTGATGGAAATCAAGTCCGCTACCGCCCGCCCCCCCTTTATTGTCCGTTTTTCCACCTCTTTTGGCAGGTCGAACCTCCAGTAAACCCCCGTCTCCATGCACAGCCCGCCTATCGCTAACAGGGATGCATCCGAAAACCAAGTTCTACTCGGTCGCTGCTTAACGAAGCTAAAAGACGGTGCTGTTATCCTCTCTCCCCCGTACCCCCCCCCCCTCTCCAAAAACCATCTCCACCACCCCACGTCTGCCTTGAATCCACGCGACAACCGCAAGATCCGTCGCGCTTCCGTCTGCTTTCTGTACCTACCCCACGCCCCTCGCCCCCCGGCCCGCTCCGCCCCATCAAGATGCAGATTAGATAACTGAAGAAGACGACGGACGAGGTACCGTCCGGGCCGGATCACAAAAGATGCGTGGTGCAGCTTCCCTTCCAACACTAACACCTCCTCGACCGTTGCTGTCTGCCGCCCCGCTGGCCACTTGGGCAGACGCGCGCGCAGCTCGTCTACTTTCCGTGTCGGTAGTGCAATGGACACACTCTCTGTGTCAATATCGTACCCCAGCACCTCCTGTTGCGTCGCCCAGTCCGTCACCTTTTTGTGCGATAACAGTGGCTCCTCCCCCTCGCACCTCTCCCCCATAGCCTGATCATGGATTAACGCTAACGATCGTGACAAGTCCAGACACCGCGCCCCTTCCGAATCCCACTGAACCTCTACTGAGATAGCATCATCCATAAAGAAAACCACAAAGGCTGGGTCTTCCGCCCCTCCCCTCCCGTTCGCTGGCCGCACCATGCACTCTGCTGGCCAACGGTCCACTGGACGCCCTGTTTTCTGCACCGCCGACGCGTGCGCTACCGCGCGGTCCGCCGCCTGCGAGAACGACGCGGATGCTCTCGCGGTGTTAAAACGCGCATGCTGCATTGCAGCTGATATCACGCTCCACCACCCCGGGCTGCCCCGCCACCCAAACTGCAAGCGCAAATCGACGAAAAGGTACTCTCCCAAAAAACGTACCCGAAAACCTCTGCCCCTTTAGGATCTACTGGGATCTGTCTGAACGCCTTCTTGACATCCATTTTTTAATGAGAACCCGCGCTCGGTCCCCGAACTTGACCCAACAACCCGAGGACCCTCTGTAAAACTTCATGCATCACCCCCGCTAGCGCACACGCTGGAATCTCGTCCCAGCCCGTCGTCGAGTTTACCGACCCCCCCCCGTTCCCCTCCCTGTGCTCGAAAGTCATGTCATGGATTATTCTTATCTTTTCGCGCTCTTCTACTACCCCTACTGGGGACACCCGCAACCCCGGTACCTGCCCCGCTTGCTCTTTTGGGAAAACGATCGCCCTGCCACCCGCTACGTCCGCCACGGCCTTCTCCCAGACTGCGGTTTCAAATTTCTGCGCGCTCGAATGGTTTTCGTATGTGAGCTCCTTCACCAGGTCGCCGCCCGGCCGAACGTCTACTGGAACCCCCACGCGCGCTGATCTGCCGCAAATGATCGATTCCCGAAACTGGTGTGTCTCCGAAGAACGCTTGCACGCGCTCCGGGTCCATGTGGGTGCCGTCAGCGACCCCCCAACCACCGCACTACATGCCCTATCTCCCGCACCTCTCCCCTCCATCTCCCCCCTCCCTCGGCCCCCCCCGACTGCTCGCGATAAAACCGCCCCTGCGGTTGCGGCCAGAGCTCGCACTAAGCTTGCAGCCCTCGCTGACTTCCCCGAGACCTTCCCCAACAAACCCTGTGCCACCCGCCAACGCTTCTGCTCTTCTACGCGCCGGCCGGATATCGCACCTTTTTCTGAGAAAACCACCGACCCTGGAATCGCCCCCCCCCCTCGGCCCAGGACCCAACCCGAACCCCCCGCCGTTTCCCTCGTCGTGGTCGCCTCAGGGCTGGTGTCGGTTGCTCGCCTGGATGGCCCCGCTGCGCCGCGGAGCCCGTGCCCTTATTTCCTCGCCGGCCCGTCCCTCCCCCCCCCCGCCTTCCCCGTCCCCCTTCAAAACAAATTGACGACTCTCTGACGTCCCTAGCTCGATGCCCGGTTCTCTTCAGCTCGTGCAGGGCCTCGCCCGTTAGCTACCTCCCCTGTTTTTACGCTGCCTGACGACTCCCTTCTTCCCCCGACTCTTATGGCTACTTGATTTCCATTTGATTTCCGTTGTTCCTTCTCGTCTCTCAAAAATAATCCGGAACTTTCCTTTTTCTATTATTACCCCCGTACCGAACATTCCTTTCCCATATTATCGAAACCCCCCGAGACTCTCGATCTTTCACTGGTTTTTATCTTTCTATCCGTATCCCCCCAAACACCAGGTTGCCCCTACGACAACCTTTCTCGAATGGATACTAAGCTGTCCCCCTTTTGTTCTCGCGCCGGTTCGCGCGTGCTGCTGAAACCGAGCTCGGGCTCACACTAGAGTCTAGCCCCCCAGCTGCACCCCTTCACCCTCACAAAGTACAACGGACAAGAAGCCATGCTTGGCAGCCCAAAGTCGTATCATCGTGGAAAGCTTTCAGCAACGGCTAGATTAACGCGCAACATGGTGTCCATATCTGACGATCTTTCGCTTCCAGCTGTGCTGTCTACAGTAGCGCAAGATCGCCGAGAACTTGTTTCCCACTAGGAGCGTACTTGTATGCTTCCCCCCCCATGCGATTGACCCCGACAGAATACTTGCGGAACTCATCCTCTTTCTCCCGCTTGTTCTCTACCCCCGAGAAGACTGCCTGCATGTCACCTCCGGAACCCCCTACACCAAATTCGAGGTGAAGCGGCTCCTTGTCGTCACGTTTGACCGTGATCACCCCCTTGCCTTTGATAGTGTACGTCCTCGTGAACGGGAAGGATCCATACTTCCTCGAACCGTAGTTGGCGCCAGGCAGGCAAAAGTAGGAAATCTGCCTGCATCAGAGGTGGAGGGGCATCAGGAATCACACAAATGTCCCCGTCAGCTATATATATATATATATGTACGACACTTTGACAATGATATCCAAATGTATTATGCCATAGGTGCTATTATTGTGTCTTTATTGGTCTTGAGGACATCAAGTTCGATTCGTACATGTGTGCTTTTTGAGGAGTCCCTTCTGCGAGGTTTGGTGGAAATCTTCACCCGGGGCATTTTCTGGCACTCGGGGGCAATTTCTGATGGCGATAAACATCCGAACGTTTTTGGAGCATGGCGATTTCAATCGGAGGCACATCGGATTTTAAATAGACGGCGCGACGTAATGTTCTTGGGATAGCCACATGTGTCACCCGCCCCTACTGGGCATAGCTGAACGAAAGGCCAGAGTGGAGATCGATACAGAAGAAGACATGGGTAATGGCGGCTAGGTTGGGCAGAAGAGACGACCAAAAATTGCAGTCCCGGTCAGCTTGAAAGGTTCTCGTGCCGAGGTGGCTACCACTCGGTCATGGGGGATGCAGCAGAGCAACAGCTAGAGTGGGTGCGCTGCATGCGATAGAAGAGCTGTTGTGAGCTCCATCCTCTGAGAACCAGAGCCAGGACACCATTCGTATTAAGAGTAATTAGTCACGTCTTTACGATATCGAGATTCTTGCAATCACGGGTGTGACCGCGCCAGCGCATTGTTCCTGAAAAAAAATCCATAATTGATCACGCGGAACCAAGAAGAGCCGAAGTCGCTTCATCTCAGCCAAGTAAAGTTTACGGCCACGTCACGTGTAGTCCTCTATTTTTGGAGCAACATTATTCAGTTTTTTGCCCCTTTGTTTTAACCTAATTGGCTTCTAGATCAACGGCGGAACTGACCCACACACATTTAGTGAGGGCACCGCGTTTTCTCCCCCTGACCACTTTAGATTTTCTCCCCAAGGACGCATGCTACGACAGAGGTGCACCATGTTTTTTCTGGGCTCCTCACTTAAGGAGCGTCATACCTCACCGAAAAAAATATATTCTGGGCGAAAATAAAGGTGCTGCCGGATGATACATCTCATGACCGGAGTATTTCTCTGACACATATTTCGTCACAAAAATGAAAAAAGTCCGACCAATTTGGGTTAAGGAGCCCGATCGTAAAGAAAACGATTCAACCAAAAAGTGCCACCTCTACCGTAGTTCATCCGCCGCAAGAGTAGCACGGGGGTGGGTTTCTGTGCGTGTGAGGAACCGCGGTTTAGGAACCCTTTTTTTTTTTGGTCGACTTTTGCGCACGGGTGTTGAAGCCCTAATCGCCTTCACGAACATCATTTCTCCAAAACGGCTTGTCTTTCACAATGCCGCCAAGGTTTGGTGTGAGAATGGACATTCCAACAGGAGGAGCAGCAGAAGGCCAAAAAAAGGTGTAAACGTTCCAGGGTCCATTGCGAGATTCAACGGCACTTGCCTCAAGTCTGCCACTATTCTGGGATAGCTGCGGCAAAAATTGTGAGATTGTGGGCCCAACAATGAAATTGTTGCGTCTGTTGTATTCCGGAGGAGGCCAACCCAATTTCGGTTCAATGTTTACAAAAAAACGAGCTGAACTTGCTGAAATTCCTTCACACATTTCCAAGCATCAGTGACAACTATCTCATTTGACAAATAAAAAAGGAGTGCGAGCACACAGGATGTCTGCACTCATGTCTCATCAACTGCGCGCTATTTCAGAAAAAAAAAACACTTTTACCAGGATACCTGCATTCGCCGGGACGGAGACGTGCTTCGCGTTCGCCCGTATCCGATCCATCGCGCATGAAGCAGACATTCGAGGTATGGCTGTCGCCCCCTAGTGACACATGCCACTCGTGGGTCGTGGAAACGTTGTTGATATGACGAAAAACCGGCATGTTGTTCCGCTAGACTCTCCCCTGGATGCCGGTTGTGTGGTTTCTAGGCGTATGCACCTGCGAACTCAGACAAATAACGGAGAGAAGAGACAGATGAAATATAAAAATAAGGGAGAGTACGCACTTTTATTACCGTTGCTACTGTTCTTGTTGCTGCACTGACATCACAAATAAATGCGTTCCGATCTCTGTGCAGACTATTACTATTTCCTGCATTCGTGCGATATATAATGAAGAACCCGAGGAAAAGTACTCGGAAGCATTCCCCCAGGACCTGTTTTGACTTCGATTTTCACCCGGCTATCACACACCAGATGACTGCCTTCATTGACGAGCAATGCAGAAGATTCGTGTAATTGAAGGTGCGCACTAGAGGTGTTATCCTTTTGCCAATTACCCGGGTACTCGTGAGTATTACCCGGCTTGCTAATGCCCGTCACGGGCACGAGTAACACTTCATACTCGCCGAGTATTTGGATCCCGGGTACCCGAGTACCCGGTTTAAACGAGTACCCGGGTACCCGTTGGTTTACGTTGGAAACTCCGGGGGTGACACCTTATCATCCCCTAAATCACGTCTCCTGGGTAGGTGCGCACAGCCGTGACATTTTTTTTTTATTTGGATTCAGGTGGAGAATTTTGAAGCCATTGCTGCGGCCTTCTTTGTCTCCCCCAGCAGCAAACCTGAGCGAACCAACACACAAACTGTTTTTACACGGTGTGCTCTCGTACTGATATCGCCTTTCAGATCGGAACTTCTGGCGTCGGAAGTCGGAAGGCGTTTTTGCCTTTTCATCGACGGTTTCAAGGAGATTTTTTCATCGCTATGTTGAAGAATCCCCTTTTTACCGTGTTGTTGGTATTCTTGCCTTTTTAGCGCCATAAGACAAAGAGACGTGAAAATGATAAAACAAATAGGATCCAATGCGAGAGGAAAAGAAAAACAAAGGAAAAACGTGGTTTTCTGCTTTCGGGAATGTTATGAGTGGTCAACGTTGAAGCTCATGCTGCACATTGTCGGATGGCAAAGATAATAATAATAAGGAAAAACGTTTCGAAGGAAATGCAGCCGAGTCAGTACTCGAGAGAAACACGGAACAGAGTCATCTAAGCGCTCGACGGAACTATAGTTGCTGCAGACGGACTGAAAACGAAATCGGTGCAACTTACCGACACAGAGAAAAATGGCGCTGTAGCATGGTAGTTGGGTGACCCGCGCGGCTTGAATTCGCGGCAAGGGGGGGCAGGAGTCCGCTCCTAAGACATTATTTTTCGATCGCTTTCCTCTTTCAACGCGAACGATTGTTGTGTGAAAAACGAACAAAGAACGGAATTGTATGATTTTGACGAAGAAGAGTAAAAATGAGTCACCGATGGTGTTTTCCTGGGCAATCAACTACTTTTTCTTGCTAACCCCTTAAGAACCGGTCCCTCGTTTTTAGTGACAAATTACTTGGAATTAGTGTGGCATAACTTTTTTCAGTCCTGGGTGGGTTAAGAATAAGTGGTTAGTGTTCGAGGCGCCCCCACTCTTGCAGCGGGTGATGTTGAATGTGTTGAATGGTGGTACGGAGTCATCCCACGGTAGGGGCGCAGCAGAATTGTCTGAGCTCCTCACATGAGGAGCTCAGTATCCCACCCGAAAAATGACTTCGGAAACATGCGTTCGCGCAACCCGACCAAACCTTCCAATGCGGCAGTCCATAAACAAATATACCAGGGAAATGATAATAGTATCCGGTGGTTACTCACGTGAGGAGCACAGCCGGTCAGAAAATATTGAGCCTAAAAGTGGTACCCCTACCGTGGGATTGCTCTACGGTGCTATCCCAGGATCGGGGGTAGTGATATAGGTGATATAGTAGAAGTCACGTACAGACAGAGGGAGTGAGAACACTAGCACTCCACATCCTACCCAACACGCAACCGCCGAGGGGGACACACAGATCGGACTCGCGCCCCAGGTAACACAAACAATCTGTCCCTCCTCTGTCCCTCTCTCTTTCTCCCTACGACACAAGCAGATTTTGTTTTTGTCCATCCCCTTTATTATCTTCGCCCTTCCTTTCTCTCTCCTTCCTATGAATAGTCGTAACTCAGATCCGGGGTCACAAAGTAGGCTCTTCTCCCTCCTCCCCCACTACGGTTCTTGCCTTGCTTTTTATCGCGAGAATATTTCAGCGCTTTCGTGTAGTCGTAAAAACTTAAAGAGACCAAATAACCCGTCGGTGGTGTCTCTCCAAGAGTGATGATTTCGTGATGGATCCGACTGGCTCTATTTGGGCTACTCGACTAAAGTGTGTTCTGGATTGTGTGTGTGAGCCGTAAGGAAAAGTGTATGAATCTGTAAGTGGGCCAGTGCTGGCGGTGGGAGTGACAAAGGGCATTGGAACACATCACGTATGGTTTACGTGCTTCAAGTAGGCCAAATTTTTCGACCTACCGATAGTGTATGGCTGGCTGTGCTTGGTCTGTCGGAGATACAGTGTTACTCTGTGCGACGTGACCGTATCCTTCGGTGCATGCGCGTCGTGCTCTCTCTCTGTCGATAGGGGGCTTCGGAGCGAGGGATGTGACCAAAACAAGTTACGTTATTGTGGGGGTCATCATTTGTAGATTGGTACTAGAAGGAAGTTCATAAGAGACTTCCAAAACCTAGCAGTATTAGTCCTCTCCCTCTCTCCCCTTTCTTTCTCTCCACCTTCCACATCTTGCTCTTACGCCGCAAAAAATGGAGCAACGTCTCATGAGCTGTAAACGTACGGTAGGTACTAGCAGTGAAGGGCTGGCCAAATTTTGAACCGCTACTACAGTGCGAGGGTGCTCCAATGGTAATCTTTATCAAGCAGCTGAGCATCATAACACCCCTGGGTTTACAACCAAACTTGGAGAAAAAAAAACAATATATTTTCAGGAACGAATCTACCTCCAATTTTGTGTACGAAGGAACCCCGACGACCGAAATTCGACGTACCCCTTGAGGCGTGCAATGGAGCCAAAGTGAAGAGCATGTCTCAGAGATTCTTTAGTGGTGTGGCAACAGTTTGGATAGCAGCTACACTACCCGGAACTGATGCAAAATTACCACCGGTGGCGAAGCAAGCTCTGCCGAACCTCCACACGTCATCACTGAGGACCAACTAAAACAAATCGTGAAGCCAGGAGCGAAAGCCCCGCGGGGCGATCGTTGCTAAACGCCTGGAAAAGGGGTGGGAAAAGGCGCCCCGAGGGCGTTCGTTCCGGTACGAGCACTCGGGGCTATTTCTCGGGAAAATATGTCAAGGCGTCCCCCGGGGGATTCAGAAAAAAAGGCCCGGGGCTACATACATGTATGTATAGTCAAGGGTGGTCGAAAAAATATATTTCGACACACCACCTCGGATTGTTCAACTTCGACCCTCTCGACAGGGGGGGGGGGGGGGGGTACCTGACACCGTCCCCTCCCTCTACGCCTGGACAATACCTATATAAAACTGAACACAGGGGACGGTAGAGAGCCGTCTCCCCCCCACTGCTTGTAAAACTGAGTACAGGGGACGGTAGAGAGCCCCCCCCCCCCTGCTTGTAAAACTGAACACAGGGGACGGTAGAAATCCGTCCCCCCCCCTGCTTGATGCAAGGCCTTCCAGGGTACTACAATACAACTGGGCGGTGCTGCAACCTATAGGCCGCAGCTACGCAGGGACAGCGACTTTAGCAGCAGTAGTGAGCGGTATAAAGAAGCTATGAGCTCGCTCGAAGGTGGACCAGAAGGCCCCGAAGAGAGCCGTGGGATCGGCAAGCAGATTAATCGATATACCCCAGGTATCTTCCACACCTGTGTATACCCTTGCAACGAGAATCCATCAGGGAAACGAACCGCTGACCGCGCCTGGTGTCGTTGACACCTTACCTTCCCACCTGCTCCTGTACATGTCCTGTACGCCACTGTCGGAGAGATCGCGAACAGTGCTCGACACTCGAATAATACATAATGGAAAGCCTTGTCTAAGCCGTAAAACGGTAAGACTATACGCTGAAGTACGAGTAAATTCATGCCAGCATGGTATGCCCGTTAAGCACAATGTGCATGTCATGATGACCATGCAGTGTACCACCAAGCCTCGACCAAAAGCAACAAAGCAAAACAACCAGACCAGGTACACAATATGTCGCACGAGGGATGTGGTGTCTGTTACGTCATTATTCTCGATGTGAGGGTTTGCGCCTCTCCGGTATTGTACTGTCGAAAAAATCACATACAGTAATACAGGGCACCCAAATCACATACAGTCAGTGTTACAGGAAATCTGGTCCTGGCTGGATTTCTTACTCGAGAGAGGGTGCTTTCTGCACTAATTTCAAGATAAAGACTCCCGAATTTCTCATTTTCCTCTAAATCTCAGCCTGGCTTTCTTATTAGCCTGTTTCTTAGTGCAGTAGGTGTCCTGTACTACTACTGCTGTACACCGATACACCCTGAATACAAACCAAAACCAAAACATTTGTACGTAAATACATTTATTTTCGACCCCTCCGGGGGAGGGGGTGGAGGGGGGTTAGGTGTATTATATTCAAATCCCCGGCCGCCCTTGGCATAATATATCTTCCTCTCTCGCTCTCTCTATTTTCCGGCAAACCACACACTGCTGACACAGCATAAACACACCCAACAAAGCCGTCATGTCGAATCCACCAGGAAACAACCGATTTTCCCAATTAAGAATTGCCTTTCCGATGAGAATGAAAATCGATTTTAATAATACTTTGTTATTGTTTAACCCTTACAGGACTGGAGTCCCGTTTTGGGGACAAATCACTTAAAATTAGAGTGGATTATCCCCAAAACGGGTCTGCAGTCCTAAAAGGGTAAAGAGTTGTATTTCGTTCAATGATGATCAAAATTTGATCTAGAAAATATGTTCCTCGATGGTAGGTATTGATCCACGAGAAAAAAATTGAATCGGCCTTGACAGGCTCGAAAAATCAAGGATTTATAAGGGGATTTGCATTTATTTATGAGCGAGGTACTTCGCCGGCCGCACTCTCATGGTCTTACCTAATCACCCATAAGGGTCCACTCTATTTTATAGTTGTTTGTCCAACAAAAAAGTGCTCCCCATAAGGGTCTCCCATAAGGTTTGGCCAATCAGCAGCACAGAATGCGCGGCGTGATCGTACGCGCGGCGCGACAAGGCTGGGCAGAGGCACGCTGGCCACCATGTAGATGGTACACGGGGCCATGCAGGTAAAGCTTGATCGAGGACGGGGCACGGCACCGTGCTCTTTCTTGCTACGCATTTCCACTGGATTAGTCAGGGTTTGCAGCTCAGCATTGAAACCAAATCCCCGCTCCTGCCTTGATCGGTTATCCTCGCCGGTGTAAAAATATTCGTGTTTGTGCCGTTAGACAGCGGGAAGTATCCGAACTGTATTTCCGCAATATCTTACTGTGACGTCCGGGATCGATCCTGTTTTCCGTAGCGGGATGTCAAACGAGCGCGAGGTGTCGATGGCTTATTTTATGATATAATCAATGCTACTACGCAGCCCTGGAGTGGAGGAGTTTCATGCATACCCCTTGAGCAGAGCTATTCCGCTTTCGAACTATTTGAGTCGATTGATACCGTAGTAAACGTGCCGGTGACGCTCAAAGTTCAGCACCGTATTGGTGACGCTCGTCGTACCTATGAAGCGCTGTACCCTTTCTTATTATCTCACTGAAGTAGTACGATGTCGTCGCGGATGTGGAAGCGGGAAATTAAGCGACAATCTCGATGCTCAGCAACGAGGCCGGCCACATGAGGTGTACTGTTAAAACAGCGAGTACAACCCAGCTCGTTTTTGGTATTTATTTTCGGGTGCTCCAGGGAGGACCTGAACAGTTCCGATAATTTACCCGCTGCATTTGGGCTAACATGACACGTGCTACCCACATCCCGCGCCTCTTGGGTGGTGACGCAGGTATCACGGCCATAGCAGCTCCAGGGAAGCGCTAAGGCTCTTGCTAAGGCTCGTTCGAGAGAAATATGCGCCCGTCAAGACAAACTGCTCGCTCCAGTGGGTAGTGGAGGCCCTGCAGGTGCCACGCGTGCAGAGGCCTGGGTTGTTGAATAGTCGATAACCTTCGGCTTGAACATATATTATGCAGAACACGAAGTTGCTCGAGATAAGGGGGCGTCAGAGTGTAGCTGTGCAGTCACCAATGACACCGAGGTTTCGCGCGTTTGGCAGCACGTCGTATCAACTAGGAATGAGATGACAGTGGAGGCATAGAAATGCCACCCTAATAAGTTGTTTTGATCACAAGTTGGGAGGGAATTTTAACGGCTGTGTACCAGAAGAGCGCTGCCACGACTTAAAGCAGCCAAAGGAGAAGATCACATTTTGTAAATCCCGTCGGGGGTACGAGTTGTATGCGGCCGAGGCGAAATGAATCAGGCGGACTGCAACTCTGGCCCGTCGCGCAAGCAGTAGTGGTGCACGTTGAGGGCGGGCATTCTGGATAGTGTTGTCCGGATCAAACTTTACCATGTAAGACAAGTGCAATGTGTGCATTGATTCAATATGTATCACGCAAACACCGTCATAACTTGTAGTCGACGTTGTTAATACTAATACTTTGATAGCACAATTATAGTGTATTTCTTGTGTTAGTGCATTCTGTCAATCAACGTTTCTGCGAATATTATCTGTTTCGCAACAATTATAGGTGTGTGTCCACGCAAGCTTACATCCGACACTTAAGGCCAGTGCACAGCGTGTAAGAGCGCGGTGCACTTGAGCTATATGGGATAAATATTTTTGTTGTGTATAATTCGGGGGGCTGTTGAACCAATGAGCGACGAAGCCTGCTTCTTCGCGGTGCCATCAAGAAGGATTCACGAGCGCTACTGTTGAGAGGCAACGAACTAATAATGCAAATACCATGAGAGCACGCTCTGTTCCAAAGAAGTTGCTCGAGTTTTTCGATATGTACCAGGTACAAGATAATAATCGATTCTCACATATGTGAGTACGACGATGCCTGCCACCATGCACATGTTCCCAACTGCACGTTCTCGATTGTATTTATAAATTTCACCAGGCCGGGTAAGCTCCACTCACGGTGAGAGCGCGTGCTGTTGGCATAGGCAAGCTGCACCGGTCGCTGCAGAAAATCACCGTCGGGTCTGTTACAATATCCAAGAAGAAATGGAACAATAGTTGTTTCCTGTACACAGGCAGATAACACTAGGCAAGAGAGAGTGCACAGCATCTGTATTGTGGGTAAGTATGAATGGACCCAAAAGCTATATCGTAGGTACGTACTACTAAGTAGAGAGGTACATGAAGCAAGGCTGCCTGATGCCGTGTATAGACCGTGTGCGTTCGGAGGAAAAAAACACAAACAACAACGAAATCCCGCCGCACTCTAAACACACCAGAACCACAGCAGCACGGCGGCATGGACCAGCTCAATACAGTTGATGATGAAACAAACCCCACGCGTTAGTCCAAACTCTCTCGCTTCTGTAGTTGCCGGGTTTGTGAAAATCGGCGAAGTACACCCCTCACGATCAGTAACGCAAAACCGCGACTATTACAGACGGAAATCCATAAAACAAATGGAGGCCCAAACGCACTGCTACAAGAGTTTTTTTTACTGTACGGTCGCTTCGCTCCCTCGGTATATTTTTTGGCGCTTCGCGCCAAACGAGTTTAATTGCCCATCGGAGGTAAGACCATGAAAGTGCGGCCACTTCGCCCATAAGTACAGATTTTCTGGGATCCTCGATATCTTGAGACTGCCGATGCCGATTTCGTTTTTTGTTTCTTTGTCATCGACGGGTGTCACAACTGACAATAGTTTACAGTGAAAAAAATGACTGTAAGGGAAGTACATCTATCTCTTACAATTCGAAAACTAATATTTTCGATTTTCAATCTCATCGGAAAGGCAATTCTCAATTAGGAAAATCGGCTGTCACGAGCAGCGGAGCACGTGGGGAAGCTTGCGCCCATCTCAGTCTTGCAAACTTGCAAACACTGGTGTGTTTGCCCGTCCCATCGGGCGTTCAACTTGAGAGAAAAGCCCCCCAAAAAAGAACGCGGTGGGGCGATGGCCACGTATGATACGAATATAATATGATACATATTTTATATACGTATAATACTACAGAGTATTCGTTTATCTTCCTCTTTCGCCCTCTCCCTTTTCCAATCTTTTTTTACTGCTGTACTATTACTATTACGGGAGACCATAGTAAACACTAGTAAACAGAACCAAGTATTCTTTATAAACATTAAATAGGTAAATATATAGGTTTTTATGTGTACCGTAGGTTCTATTTACTAGGTCCCCCGTATTACTGCAAGATGGGTCTCCCTCTCTTTCGATTTGTCCAACCATGTACGTACGTACGTAGTATGTACCTGAACCACTCCTTCCTCTCCCCCCTTTTTGTCCAACCATGTACTACCTGAACCACTCTCCTCTTCCCCCCTTATCGTGGGCTGAGTCTCTAAGTCGAGATCGAAGGTCATCAATCGTCGCATTGCCTGTGCCGCGTTTTATATTTTATAGCATTCGCCATATCGGGGGGACGTTCGCTACAATACGGGTTATACGGTGGTATGATAGCTCGATGCTGCTGGCGAGCAAAACCCAACTATATTAATACGTGAGATCACGCACGAAACGAGCTATTAATAGTGGCGTCGAATGCCACCAAATTTACTGGCCAGCCCCCGGCATCACAGGGACGCATCTGTTATGGGCCTGGTGCGTGCGTGATGGTCTCATCAGGCACGCATACCCTCCAGGCCACCAGCCCTCCTCCCTCGCTCAATCCGTGTACTCGTAACACTTACAGTAACATTCTTCATGTCATATAATATGAGTGTCTGGGCGCTCGCTGAGCAGGAGACTCCAGACAGCGATGGCGGCGTTTGTGGGGGAGATATTTGTGTACGTGTGTGTCTATGTTTTCCCTCTTTATCCATCATCCAGCGAACTTACCGACGGTACGAGTAGCCAGGCGGTGTTTGTTGTAGATGCTTGGATGTGGCGGGGTGTTCACGTGGTGGCGCGCCTCGGGAACGGTAGAGGGCAATTTGGCAATCTTTTAGTACGTCGAGGGTCTGGGGAAAAAAGAAAAAAAAGAGAGAAAAAAATCGAAGGCTTGCCTGGGCTTGCGGAGGTTTTTTCGATACGGGCTCTATACGGGTCACTCAAGTTTTAGAGTTTTGTTTTTCGAGGCCATGTGCCCTCTGCTGCGAGGGCGCAGGAGGGTCTCGATTAGAGCTCCAGTACTGTTCTATTATTTTTCCTTTTCGCTTTTTTCTTTCTTTTCTCTTTTTTTCTCTTGCATGCACCTGGATTGCTAGCAGGGTAGGTCTTGCCTGTCGTATATGGCATTGCATTGTCTGCTCTGCTTACTGCACTGAGCGTAGTATCTCTGTGTCGTAGTTTTGTGACCACAGAACTGGTACCTTTTTAGGATGATGAATCGGCACGGACACTGGGTGTGCTGGATGTCGACGGGTAGAAAGGAAGGTTTAATGTGAAGAACACACACACACACACACACCACGAAGCATGATGATATAGTAGATCTTCCTAAGGTAGCTATTTAGGCACTCTGGCTGGCTATAACGGTATGTTTCATTAATCAACTTGGTGTCTTTCCCAGCCACAGCATCCGGGCCAACGAAGAGTCTGTCCAAGCCCACCATCCACGCCGGCCGAACAGTAGTGGACAGACACTGTTAGTGGATCTTCCTCCGGCCGAATCAACCTAGAGTCTTACCAAGCACAGCCTCCCAGCACTGACCACTGGCATAGGGTTCGGGTTCGGGTCGAAGGGTCGGCTTCAGGCGTCAAGCACAAAACCCCCGTAAAGATCTACTATCAAGTCAGAAATCCACCCCTCCGATTAGAGATTATACCGCGCCCCCGGTCCCCGGGGAGATTATCGGTAAATAATAACGCCCCTCAAAATACAACGAAACCCTTCAAATTAAAATATTGAACATTCTTCAAGTATCGGTAGTTGCTTCCCGTCGAGACAGGAAGAGCGAAGGACATGCCGTCTGTGAAGCAGCTTCGAGAGCTTCCTAAGGAGGTGATGTGGCGAGTGCTGGGCTTTGTGGACGAGTCCCACCGCGCTCACTGCGCGGCAGTTGCCCGCCGGTGGTCGAATTTCGGGGGCAATCGAGCCGGCAACTCCACCATGGGGCTCGGGCGAAGAGCTAGGGGAAGCATACCGAACGAGCTGCTGGTGGGCCTCGTGATCCAGTTCCTGGACGAGTCAGACGAAGGGTACGAAGGGTGAGTGCCTCAAGGGCCAAAGGGTATGTCCGCCCCGCTTTAGCTGTGTGCTATGCACACCCTCTAGGTGGTTGTCATCCTTTCAACCTTATCGTGACTTGCCTCTGATTTCATAGTCATCGACGTCGTTTCTGAGTCGATATTGCCACTCGGGCGTTTCGTATTCATACTGCTGTTGTACAGGTACCGATATACCGAGATGAGGGACGGTGCTTTACGTACAGCAGTACAGCAGTACAGCAGCAGTACAGCAGAGTAGATTGGTTCCCTGTAGACTTACAGTAGTCGAGAGTGAGTCGGCGAGGTTTAGGGTTTAGTCGCCGATGTGTTACGCGTGACGTACACCTGTCGACAAGGGCCATTTTATCGTCGATCTTATCATCCGATTCCTTCCTTTGGTGTGTCTGTCGGCGAGCAGGGTGCTTGTGGTCGACGTCGCGTTCATCTGACCGATCGACCTCCCTACATACATATCTCCCTCCATTTGAACAGACGAAAACACGAAACAACTCGTACATACGAGCTGGGCCAGCCAAGAAACTTACAAAGCTTCCTAAAGTAGTATCTCGTGAACCACTGCGAATTAGGCTACAAAATTTTGAAGCGCCAACCCTGACATACCAGTGCTTGTGCAATTTTTTTTTGTATCTTGAAAATTATATACATATTTTTTTCTCGACTCGATCTCGCCGAGATATCCGCGAAAACTCGAAAACAACATTTTTTTCATTCTAATTTCGTATAAAAAATGTCATTTTCGATCAACATGAAATTTGGTGGGGACAATGCTGAAGACACAAGGAGAAGATCGATGTAAGTCTCGTTGCCCAATTCGCCACCCATCAAGAGATATGACCAAAACTCGATTCCATATATAAGTCAAGTAATTACATAAAAAATGGTATTTCCGCCATGCCCCGACCAGTTTCGAGAGTTTTACCCTGAAATTTTAACCACGGCTTTGAACCGTGCGTGCAAAAATACCTGCCGCCTGCCCTCTTTGATTTTTTTTTTTTTCAAGTAGTTTTGATCGCTTTTGCATTTTTTTCGATTTTTGGATCGTCTTATCTCTCTCGAGGAAAAAAAAAAAAAAAGGGCAGGCGGCAAGTGTGTTGATTAGTACATGATCTACACTGTGTCCAAATTCCAGGTCCAAATTCGTTAAATTGGTCGGGGCATGGCCAATCTGCTTTAAAAACATTTTTTTGGCTGGCCCAGCTCGTACTGCAACCAACAAACAACCACAACAGAGCAACAGGGTATGATAGCAGGCAACAAGATGTCACCCCTCGACAGACAGCAATTTCAACTTTGCCTTTGACATGCCTCGACTTGACACAAAATTACTAGGTTTTAGTGTGGAACACGCGGCCCTACACCCTTGACAGCGGACGTTTTTTTGTCTTTTCTTGGCATGTCTCCTGGCATCTTTGATCAGACAATATGACAACCGAAACAACGACAACGAAAGACCAAAGCAACACGAAAAGCGAAAGACCGAAGACGGAAAGCGCAAAAGACGACGAGGTTTAGGGTTGTTTGCCTCTCTCTCTGGTGTTTGGGCATCCTTGGCCATCGAGATTTATGAAAGAAGCGTAACAGCAGGCGCCGGCGTACGTAAAGTCAACTAACTGAGGGTTTACTGTCGGATCGCCCGCAATAAAAACATCGAGATTGTCCCATCACCCATCACCCATCGCCCATCACCCATCAACCTCTTGAGAAGTGCACAGCAATTGTTTTTTCTACTCTCTATCGTAGAAGCAATATTTTTTTTGTTTTGGCCCACTCTCTCACCATCTTGTTGTGCTGTTCTTGACCTTGCGATCGAAGGAACACCACGTGCTTCATCCATACTTCCCTACCTGGTATATTCCTGCCGTCGAGCTTCTCTACCACCACCACTGCTGCTGTTGCAACAGTACTGACGCTGCTGCGTATGTCTGCCTGCCCAGTGTATGTACATACGTGTAGTTGTGCTGCTGCTGTGAGCCCCCCCACCCAGGTACCAGGTATCTCCTTATACTGGAACCACACAACCCCCCTATCCCGCTATTCGGTATTTTCCCCTCCGATCCGCCAAACTCCAGACTGTCGACACATTCTTCTACGTTTCGGGAACGGCGCTGAATTGTTTTCACACATCGGACGAATCATCGATTCCCTCTTTTCATGATCTACGGTAGATGCTATTAATAGATATCTCAGGGCAGATACAGCATATTCCTGGTGTGCGTTATCATCCGTACAGGTCATGTTGCCCTGTTGGAGCCGTCTAATCTGCATGATCTGGGGCATGTTTGCTGGGTTGGAACTGTACTCATACAGATCCTGCACAACACCTCATAACGGCAGGTTATGGTCTAGATGATCTAGATGATCTAGATGATCTAGATGACCTACACTACCGGCCCTCTCATAAGAAAGTGCCCCACAAGAAACTCAGCCTAAACATTACGGGGGAAATAAGAAAGTCGACAGCTATTATACTGAAGTTAGTGTTGGACACACCCCTTTCTAAAATAAGAAAGTCAGCCTAAGCCCGATTTCTGGTTTCTTATGAGCGGGCCGGTACTGTATCCGTAGATGATCTATCTGCCCGGCCTTTTCACGTTGTGCACATGCCAATCGAGCTCGTCTGGGACGAAAACTGCTTCGGAAACCAAGGAACCATCGTCCCCACCCTGGCTTATCAATAGGAGGGGCCTACCCCGGATGTCCCCTGAAGACCACAGGCCGCCGACCCCGTCGGGCCGCTCTCGAGGAGCGCGGGGGTGGCGTCTGCTCTCAATGCTATCACCGGAGGCTCCCTTGGCCCGACCATTAACGGGTGCGGGGTTCTGTGTGTGTGTGTTCTTCACCTTAAACCTTCCTTTCTACCCGTCGACATCCAGCTCTGCTACCGAAGAACTCGTGGGTGTCCTACTGTCCTCCCCACGGTTAAGCGTGGCGGCGCCACCGGCGCCGGCCATGCGCGTCATCGCGGTTTTTACCTGGCCCATGCACTCGAACTGCCTGGCCGGGTGCTACGCTGCTGAGAGTCCGTGCTCCCCGCACCCTCTGCCCCCCCCCTCCTTCTTCTCGCCTGGTTTCGTGACCACCACGATTTGTCGTGCGAGTTATTGTACAATCATCCCTAATGGAAGCAAGCTATGTTTTGTCCTGATGCGGACGACGCCACTGTCAGGAGAGGAGGCGTTACTAGTTTCCATCGCTGATAGGCGGAAGGAGACGGCCTCAGCGTTTGGTTGGGCCGGATGGGCGATAGGCAGTTTAGTGGCCCGGTTTAAGGGAGTCCGGAAAAGTTAGATGTGTGTTTACCATCCCGGTGTGATGGAAATCGAGGTTGAAGCGAGCGCTGAGCGGAAGGGGCTTTGGTTATCAAACCGATTTGGTGTCAACGTACGTTTACCGATCTTGTAGCCTACAAGGTGCACCCTTCTTAGGTATCATCTATAGTAGGTTAACTACCTGTACTCTTCCCTGCTGTTGATCAAGGATCCCCAGGTCGATAAGACAGATGGTATCTACGTAGCCTGACTACGGTGCTGTACTGCGAAATATACCCCTGCTTGTACTCGACTAGCCCCGCTATTGACTCTCTGTCCGATCATACCATCCTATAGAGTACTGTTTTGGCTTTCTCTGCCACCGTATAGCAGCGCTCGTACACCGACTTTTACGTTGGCTTCTCTTACCGCATTGGCCTAGAGTACAGTCTCCTCCTGGGCTGCACAGTACAGACTGCTACTGAAGACTGATTCTTCCCCTAATCCTCTACTCTTAAGTCGCCGGTAAGTAGCGCTGAAACCCAATTTTGTCACACGTACTCATAGTCCTATGTTTCGTTTTTCGTTTGTGTCTTACTGTGTTTTACACCGGTCATGAGACAGTTGATTAAAAACGGAATTCATTGTATTAAACAAAAACTCGTGCTGCTGTTATTACTGGGGACCCTAGTAAATACTAGTAATACTAGTAATACTAGTAATACTAGTAAATAGGACCTACGCTATACACAAAAACCTATATATTTCCCTATTTACCTATTTTTACTGACAATATTTGGTCCTATTTCCCATGTTCCACCGTAATGTACTGCTGTGGTAGTAGTGCGTACATATACAGCAGTAGTTATGCAGCAGCAACAGCAGGTATGTACCTCAACAGCGACGCCGCCCCGTCCGCTTTTGACGTCGCTCGGTCGACGGATGATCGCCTGGTCGCTCGGTATCCTCGGTCTTTGACCGCCTGCGTCGACCGCGCCATCGGCCGCTCGCCCAGTCAGTCGCGACCTTCGATCGTCCAGTCGCAAGATATTTTGTCGGCGGCCTTAGGGCGCCTTCGTCGGTCGCGCCCCGGTCACTCCGTCGATCGGCCTTGTCTAGTTTGTTGACAGGCATTCTTAGGGGCGGTGTTCCCCTGGTGGGGAGAGCTGGATGTGCTGTCTCTCCCTGCGTCCTCCTCCCCCCCCCCGCTTTCATCAATGTAGTTTTTAACCCCTTTTTTCAAGTTACAATTGAGGCCCGTTGTTTTGGGAACAAGCTATGAACACGATGGTTGTAAATACCTCGTAGGTAGGAGTTCGAGTTGGAGGTGGTTTGCGGTGGCAATATATCTTTCACCCTTTCCCCGCCTCTGTTGCAGACATGTCAACACAATCCACCAACCCCTCACAAACGCGATTTTGTGCTTCAATCCTAAACCTGCACAGAGCGCTGTAATCTGCATTCACGCCCACCGACACGTCGCTGTACCGCACGCTCTAAGGCAGCAGTAGGTGGAAGCATGTCAAGCTTGAGCTTTGCTTTTACCCATCAATATTGAGAAGGACGAAAGAGTAGCCTTTACCCACTAAATACCCACGTTTTTTTTACAATGGTTGAAAAAATATCGAAGACGGTGCACCTTCCTCCACCCCTCCTCTCTTTGTTGTTGTTGTGCTCGGCGTTTTGTATCGCAGAGACCCCCTTCGGCATATCGCACGAGTGTGGGCTACCTACCTCGCCCAGTCGCGAGCAGCCGCTGCAGCAGCCGCAGCCGTTTCCGCAGCAGGCTACGGCAGGGACGGGTTGGTGTCTTTGCCTCTCCTGGGCTTGAGTTTTGGCCCCGCGACGGAGCCTGGGCCCCTGGACAAGACGGGCAGACTTCCGAACGAGTTGCTCGAATCGATGTTCGATTTTCTTGACGAGGACATGACAATGAGTTGCGCATCCGTCGCTCGTAGGTACGTGCGTGCGCTTATGGCTGAAGGAGTTTATCTAACGGATTGCGGCTTTATTGAGGGTGGGCTGTAGCCGGGGGCGAGGACTGGGGGGGGGGGGGGGGGGGGGGTGCTCTTTTGTTGCTTGCGTTAGCCATTTGACCGTTGACCACGCATCCCTTTCGAGACGGAGCACCGTTTCTACTCCTAAGAGACACCTCATAATTTTTGGGGAGACATGAATCCTGGCAAAGCACGACAAAAAATGCTAGTTTGGGTGCAAGGGGTCAGTCTGCACGAATTTATCGACGTCAATGCCGCCGGAGCGTTCCTGGGAAAGGCATACAACGGAGCAGAAATTACCCCGAGCGAATTTGACAATCGACCTGGTCGTACTCCTGAGATGCTGCCCCCTACGACATATAGCCCTACCAACCCTCCTATCGGCGGGCCGTCTTTTGCGCCCGGCGGCAGCGGCGGAGGCGGTGGCGGTAGCTGTGGTAGTCCTTGTAGCCGAAGAATCCCTGTAGCGTATATTTTGCATGGTCATGGGATGGCGGGAATCGATCTGGTCCTGGGATAATTCCCTGTCCCCACCGAAGACTCGTGATTTCCCGCTGTTCGTCTCGCCGGCAGTTTTTGTAAACCCGTCATGGCTACGTACTGCTCTTGTTTTTTTTTTGTCGGTCTTCGTTCATGCACGAGAGTCCCTTCTGCATTGATTGACAACAGAAAAAAACGTGTTTCCCACCAATCGGAAATTCCCTTTTAAAATTATTCGCCAGTCAGAAAAACTGCTGGCACCAAATACCTTTCTCTAACATCGCACACGGAAATTCGGCGTTGTGTGCGCTTTTTTCCCTCCCGCTATTCAGGTGGAGGTCGTCGGCGATGGAGCTGATCCTGACATCCTTCCTCAGCCCCATCTTGTGGGTCATCCCGCAGGGGGCAGTGCACAACATCTGCAGCAACCTGCACGCGACCGATATCTCCCAGGTGCTTTATTTCGTCGCAGCATCGCGCTTCGGCAGTTGGTCGCATTTGGCAAAAATCGCGTTTGGCCCCAACTATTAGTATTGTTTTCCCCCTTTTTTTGTTTCACTTGGTTTTCTTTTTTCTTCCTGGGGGTGTTAAGGTTTATGAGTTGATAGACGTTGAATCTCCATGCTGAGCATTTTCGGATAGCAAGCATTGTACTTGGCCTAATACGGGGAACCATAGTAAATAGGACTAAATAGGACGTACGGTACACACAAAAACCTATATATTTACCTATTTTTACTAACAATATTTGGTCCTGTTTACTATAGGTCCCCTGTAATAATTAGCTACTGCTGATCCACCCACCCACCCACCCACACTCCGGCCACGCTACTTTCCTACTGTCGTCGAAACAGGTGGCGTGCGTGTGTCAGGACTGGAGGCAACTCGCTCACGATGTGCCCACGCTTGCTCCGGGACTCGTCGATTGAAAGCCTCTTCTTCCCGGTCGCTGAGAAAATAAGCCCCCCCCTTCCCCCCACCCGTCTCGAAAGGGATGCGTGGTCAATGGTCAAATGACTAAGGCAAGCAACAAATGAGTAGCCCCCCCCCCCCCTCTCCCCCCACCCGCTCCTACATTACCCACTTTTTTGGAATTCAAGGCATATGCCTTAAAGAGGAAAGTTGTCAAAAAAACAAGTGGCGATTTCAGCGTTGGCCGTACGAAGGAACCCTGGCTGCTGACGGAGGGTATCATAGGTGGAGTACCCGAACCGAATTTCAAGGCAGTGAGTTGCACGACACGCTCACGCTGTGCATGATCTCATGCGCGATCACATATCTCACATCCTAGACGAAGGCTTGATAAGAAAGACCATACTTGCCATTTTTGCTTTTTTTTGTGCCCTATAGTCTGGGCCCCAGATATAGGGAGTTCATAGGCGGTTCTGGGACAGATGAAACTTTTGGCTTTGTGGTTCGCTTTGTCGCTCAAGCAGACCGTAGGCTGGCTCCATTCCTTCGAGGGGATTATTTTTGCTCGACTCCTTCGAGGAGTTTTGCTTTGATTGTGATGGAGGCGTGCGTACTCAGCGCGACGTGTGCATGCTATCTATGCTACCCCCCCCCATCCCCCCCACCCCCCTCGATCGCGTCCACTGCTGGTGGCGATTTTGTTTTGAGGCATGCCTATGCCACCCCTCCTACCCGACCGGTGGAGAGATTTTGTTTTGTTTTTTTGCTGTCGTCGGGTCAAAGTTTGGTCTCTTATTTCGGAGGGGGGGGTCATATTGTAGTAGTCAGAACCAAATATGGTGTGTAAACATGTGGAGATAACTAGCTTTTGGGGTCCATCGTGGGTTCTGATTTATTTTCTTACTACAATAGCCCACCCTGATTACCCTCCTTGCCACAATAGCCCTCCCCGTAATAGTAACACGAGGGCAACGTTGGTGCCCCTTCGACACGCCACTGAACGTTTCATCCCACGCATGAGTGCGATGCTATTACTTGCACACGCATGGAGTTACAGTGGCTTGATTGGTTCCGGCAGAGCGGGTTTACGGCGGCTATTTGTCTGAGCGCAGCGGTTACGCCGATAGGGTGCTACAGGAGATGGTCCTGTTGTGGGTTTCCATGCAACTTTGCGTGCAGCTTGACCGCGGGACTGATTCCGCGTCCCGTTTAGACCTTCCGGATTGGCGGCCTTGACGCTTCGGTTCAAACCTGTCTGGTTTCTATTTACACTGAAAAAATGACCGCACACTCATTTTAAGTAGTTTTGTCCCTTCGAAAGCGTGGGTGCAGTTCTGAAAGGGGTTAGTAGGGGACAGCAGCGAGCGATGGAAGAAAAAAGCGGTCGTGCCGTTGGAAAGGGCGAGCGATGCAGGAATGCTCCCGAAGCTGCCAGAAGCATCTATCTCACACATGGTTGATAGGACCCAGAGGATGCGAGGCTAGGTAATGCGGCGGGGGGCATGCTGCTCCGCTTGTGGAGCCTGAACGCCCGTGCGCGAATACATCGCCGCTCTTAACCCCCCCCCCCCAATGTTGGAGGTGCTCTATTAGGAGTAAAAACGGCGCTCCGTCTTGAAAGGGGTGTGTGGTCAATGGCCAAATGGCTGAGGCAAGCAACAAGTGAGTCCCCCCCCCCCGGTAGGAAGGAGTGCATGGCCAATGGTTCAATGGCTAAGGCAAGCAACACATGAGTACCACCCTCGTAGCGAATGCGGAGAACGGTGTAAATACAGCAGCAGTAGGGCATCATATTGGGGTGCGCATAACACATGTATATGGTGCGTGTAAAACTACGGGTCGGTTGATCGTGTTGGGCCAGGGCAGGGCTTTATAGTGGCAAAAAGGTCGTCAGACGAGCTAAACCTGCCCGAGCTGCCTTGCTCGGGGGTGGAATGTGATGCTTTGCATGCTTTGCATGCTTTGCATGCTTTGCATGCTTTGCATGCTTTGCATGCTTTGCATGCTTTGCATGCTTTGCATGCTTTGCATGCTTTGTGCCAAAGTGTGGGCACATGTCATGATACGCGGGCGCGGGGTTGTCTCGCGTAGTAACTTCGTCAAGGTCGTATGTATTGTTGCTTGTTTTTACAACTGATCGGTAGGATGTGGTGGAATTTTTTTATGTTTTGTTTTTATTCGTGACGTATTACTTCGGTTGGCTGAGCAGGCAGGTAAAGGGAGGCAAGCAGGCATTTAAGAAACCCTGTGGACCCTACACTAGTTATACCAGCTCTACTACTTTTTTTATTACAGTGCTGGTGGGGTGTTGACATATCCCTGAGTAACATCGAGATCTTTGCTGTTTACGATTCATACATACATACATAAATATGTACGTCTCTGGAGGCCCGGGATTTTGGCGTATGTTGGTCGTGGTTGGTTTGTTTACGTCGTCGCGCTGGTGGCGTGTTGCTATCACGTATTGGTGTGTCGGTTTTAGTCCCTCCCTGCTTAGGAAGGACTGTATTGCTGTGGAGGTCAGGGATTGGCCGGAGGATGTGTTTTTGTCTAAACAATCGTTACAAACATCGTGTATATGTCAGCTGCGAATTCGACCGATTGGGAGTGGTTGGTTGATACCCAGCGTTTGCAAGCTAAGTGATAATACTGCGTTGGTCACGTGTGTTTGGTGTGTTCTTTTGTACGGAATGTTGCTACTGCGTTAGATTAGTTATAGTCCAGGCATCAGTCGATCCTCTAATCTCGCAAGTGTTCGATGTGTTTCGTACATAATGTTGCTACTGCGTTGTTCGATCGACCAGTCCAGCCGTGGGTGGTAGTTGTTAGTCTATTCTCTAATCTCTTGGTATACCTACAAGAACGTGCCGGTACTGCCGCAGCCGGGTGTTCGGGTTGGACTCAATAATGATGGACCTGAACGAAAGGGGACGACAAGTGCTTTACGTGGCACCGCTGCAAGCAGCAAATTAATGCCACACGACGTGGTTTGCCACTTTAATCGATTGGCGCGGTAGCACCGTGAGAACCACTGGGCATTCTCGCGACTGTGCATCGCTCTTTTGCCCGAATGAGCATCATGTAGAATGTGGCTGCAAGCTTGGTCCCACGTGACGCACCAGGTTACCTACACTACAAAAAAGCACGAACTAACATAACGGCCACGATCCTTTTTTTTTCTTGTAAGACCAGAGATGCAATACATGTGTGTGTTCTTCACATTGAACCGTTCTTTCGACCCGTCCACAACCAGCACACCCAATGTCCGTGCCGATTCTTTATTCTAGAGAGGGACAAGCTCGTGGCCACAAACCACGTCACAGAGGAACTACATTGTGTATATATTACACCCTGGACAATTCCTATTTCAATAGTCTATTGTGTCTATAATTATTTTTGGGTGCAGTCTATCAATTGGAATTGCCCAACCAAATTATTTTGATTGAAGTATATCACACCCCGGACAGATCAGCTCACCGTAGCTCGAGATAGCTCTTTAAAGAGCTAGCTCACCGGTGAGCTACGTGAGCTACATGAGCTACACATGTTTTCCTTCGCTTGAGCTATAGGCGATAGCTCATCTGCACATGTTTTCAAAGCTTGAGCTATAATCGGTAGCTCATCTGCACACATATGTCCGGAGTGAGCTATATGATCTGCCTGAGCTAGCTCATTTGGCCCAAAATGAGCTATAGGAGCTACATGAGCTACGCATGTTTTCAAAGCTTGAGCTATAATTGGTAGCTCATCTGCACATGTTTCGAAGGCTTGAGCTATAATCGGTAGCTCATCTGCGCATGTTTTCAAAGCTTGAGCTATAATCGGTAGCTCATCTGCACATGTTTTAGAGGCTTGAGCTATAATCGGTAGCTCATCTGCACATGTTTTAGAGGCTTGAGCTATAATCGGTAGCTCATCTGCACATGTTTTCAAAGCTTGAGCTATAATCGGTAGCTCATCTGCACATGTTTTCAAAGCTTGAGCTATACACGACAGATGAGCTAGCTCATGAGCTGTCCGGGGTGTGAGTATATTCATTTGAATTGTCCGGGAAATTAATTTTGGATGCTGCCTACCAATTGGAATTGTCCAGACAATTGATTTTGGGTGCTGTCAGTTAGTTGGAATTGCCTGCACAATTATTTGGACCATTCCTATTACAATACCTGGTAGTCTATCGTGGCCACAACTGATTTCGGATGCTGTCTATTATTTGGATTCGCCCAACCAAATGATTTCGATTGAAGGATACTGATTGAAATTGTCCGGGCAGCTGATTTTGGGTGCTGCCTACTAATTGCAATTGTGCCTACAATTGATTTCGGGGGATTTCTGGTGCTGGCTATGAATTGGAATTGCCGAGACCCTTGATTTCAAAGGTTATCTATTAAATGCAATTGTCCAACTACATGATTTCGAGTGATTTCTGTTAATTGGAATTGCCCAGTCAAATTATTTCGAGTGGGATCTATCAGTCGGATTTGTATAGCCAATTTGTTTTAGTGTTGTCTACCAATTGAAACTGTCCAACCAAATGATTTCAAGTACGGTCTATTAATTGGAATTGTCGATGTCAGAAAAAAAAATCGAACACTAACAATTGGAAAGTCAGGACAAAGCCTATTGACCCAACCAACAATTTTATTTGGAAAGTCAGCACAGAAACCTGTTGGCCAAACCACTCCTATTGATAGGCAAAACCTGAAACAAATTGTTGAAACAATTTCAATTGGAAGGTCAGGGCAGAAACCTATTGATCCGACCATTCCTATTCTCCGGTCCAGCTTGACCGGAGACTCAGCAAGCATAATCCCAAAAGCGAAGCCCGATTTTCAAGATAATAGGCGTGACAAAAGTTGCCCCAGTTTTCAAGTTACTCAGCGTGACAGAAAAGTGATCCCCGAAATCAAGTTAATAAATCATGACAGAAAAGTGACCCCTCAAATCACACCACGGGTACCCCCTTGTCCGCTCGATCCCCAAAGACCGTTCTGGGCGTACAGCAGCAGCGTCGCGACAGTTTTTGCACGCCTCGACAGCCTAGCACACACCATGCGCCTCGGCGGAGTATCAGCAACAGAGGTGGGGTGTGTGCGACACACCGAGGACAGCAGCACGCACCGAGCAGATCAGCACGCAAACACGCCGAGCACTGAGTGACCTTTGGGAGTTCCACATTTATGATGAATAATTTCCGCGACAGAGCCCAGTAACTAAAGTCCCTGGGAATGTTGTTTCAACAGGGGGAAGGGGTGTTGTGATGATCTGGAACTGGCGTATGAGTACATTGGCTAGAGTACATGCCACGCCTCGCCACGTGTATGAGTACGTATCACGCCTCACTAGACCGCCTTGTCAGCTCGCAACAGCAACGACGGTGACTCCGAATCGGTACAGCAGCAGCAGCAGCATCGTCAATCGGATCGATTTTGCAATTTTGTGTCATCTTCCTGGGGGCGGTTGAAACTACATTTGAAAACTGCTTCGTGGCCTGCTCGCGGGTTTCAGGAGGTGCTGCGCTGCGAGCAGCAGCAGCAGCAGTAGAGCAGTCAATTCAGCATCGGAGAGGTGTTAAGGTTGCTGCTGGGTTGTGTTACCGTGTGTTTGAAGGGGTGGAGAGAGATGCGGTTTTCGATTTGAAAATCTGATGACCCAAGTAGGCCGTTTCCTATGCGGTTCGATTTCGAGCTTCATATTTATTTGTATTTTTCGATCTTAAAAACGAAAGCACCGTCCTCGTATGCAGTCCGATTGTGCAAAATCTGACCAAGCAGCAGCAGCAGCACGATCAATGAGTTGTATGGTGACACAGCGACGTTGCTTCGCGCCCGACGCGCAGCCAACAATCGGTGCGTCTCTCCGTCGCCAAACTACAGTCGGCTGGCGCGGGCTCGGGCCTAGAGACGAAGGAAAGCGCACTCGGCGCGCGCCTCTCCGTACTGTAGACTTTGCAGCAGCAGCAGCACAGCTAGCAGCCAGTCAACGCTCGGATGTCAAAATACGTAGTACCAAGACCGGTCGACTCGAGGGGCACTCGGCGCTTCGCCGCCAGACCAGAGGCAGCCAGCGTAGCTTCGGGCTTCGGACGCTTGTGTACTACGCCCAGTACAGCGCACTCGGCGCGTCTCTTCGTGGCGCCAGGACACAACAACAGCAGTTGGTCTTGCCGTTTGCTCAAATATCTGCACGTATGATACAACAAATCCGTGTTTTCTCGCAAGAAGACTGCTGTTTCGATTTTCGAACAAGGGTCGGTGAAAAATCGATCGGGCCATAATCTGAAGCTCAAAAATCGAACCGCATAGGAAACGAGCAGTACTGAAGCCCCACATACTCCGAGTACAAGGAGTACCCGCAGTATCGGACCCCGAAATACTCCGAGTACAAGAAGTATCGAGAGTGTTCATACCCGAAATACTCCGAGTACGAAGTATCATCGAGCCCCAAAATACTTCGGGTACACGAAGTACCTGAAGTATTTTATCTCCACTACTCCTTACTTTACTCCCAAGGTACTATTTTTTTTCAGGACTGGATACTAGCAACGCGAATGAATGATACTCGTTCGATTGCGATACTAACACTTAGACAAAACTTGCTCGATAATAATGGCCCTTTCTCAACACCTCATTTTTCAGTAAGACCGGAGACTAGCAACGCGAATGTTACTCATTCGATTGCGATACTAACACAGTTAATAGAAAGGAACAGAACGAAGTTATTGAAACAATTCCAATTGGAAGGTGAGAGCAGAAGAACCGGTTTGATTGAACCATTCCAATTGTGAGACAAGACCAGAAAATAATTGCTGAAACAATATCTATTAGACATAGAAGTGTGTTAGACTGTACGCATAGGTTTCCTTGGTTTCCGTGGTCTTCTGCTTTTGGGAGTTTTATGAGTGATCAACGCTGAAGATCATGCTGCACATTGTCGGATGGCAAAGATAATAATAATATCTATTGGAAGGCCAGGACACAAACCTATTGGCCGAACCATAGATGCACCACGAAAGAAAGCAGTATCTCGACCAATTCCATTTAAATGGACATCCGGAAGATCTACTGTAAAAGCAATAGTGCAATGTGGGTAGGTCCCATATCCCATTATTATTGAAGAAGTAATAGAGTATTGGAGTCTCTCCGTAGCGAAAAAATTGCAGGAGACAATTCCAGTTAAATAACAGAGCTCTAAAACAATTGCCTTAAGCAATTCCAATTAGTGGGTGGACTACAATTTGGTGTTAGTTGTCTTTGCAATTCCAATTGCGGCAATATGGTAAGAATCAATTGTCCGCTTCATTTCATTTAATAGACTTTTCGGTGGGTCTATTGTAGGCGCAATAGTCTATTGCGATGCCTATTGTCCAAGGAAGGGAATGTAAAAACATTTTCCTAGTGATCGGTCGGCCGCCAAACATTTTGTCCGATACATTTAATTTAATGGGCATCCTCCGAAATATGTTGTCTGGTCGATTCCAATTAATATTCTGCTTCATGAATCAATTGGTGCGGCAATTCCAATCGCTAGACGGCCTCACGAATCGTTTGCCTTTGCAACTTTAAGAAATAGCTTCCTCATGCATACATACATTTATGTGTCAAATTCCAATTGCAGCGTCCGGAATCAATTGACCGGTAACATAATAATATTGTCTATTAAATGGAAATGCCTGACTGTCTGGACAATTTATTTCGAACCCTGCCAAATAAATGAAATTGCCAGGACAATTATTTAGAAAGATGCCTATTAAATGGAATTGCCCGCGCAATTAATTTAGAAGGGTGTCAATTAAACGGAATTGCCAGCATAATTTATTTGGGAGGATGTCAATTAAATGGAATTGCCAGCACAATTTATTTGGGAGGATGTCAATTGATTGGAATTGCCAGCACAATTTATTTAGAGGGGTGTCAATTAAATAGAATTGCCAGCACAATTTATTTAGGAGAATATAAATTAAATGGAATTGCCAGCACCATTGGCACCGAAAATATTCTGCAATTAATTGTCCATTAGCGTTACAATAGAATGGGATATTATATTTCAATAGACTATGGGTTCACCAATGGGATTTCGTTGGTGACTGTTAATAGCAATTACTTCAACCATTAATGTAGATGGGTGTATATTAGCATAAACTGGGTGAACGATAGGGCCTGGTGGGTGTCTGTTAATAGAAATTGTCTGTACCATAGAGCTCGATGCGTTCCAATTGATTGGAATTGGCGACCACAATTGCCGGTCAATTGTAATAGGAAACTATTAATAGATAATTATACTATTGTCTATTGTCCAGGGTGTGGTATATATGGAGTAAGCAGAGTAGACAACGCAATACGTTCAATCTCTACCAGTATATACCCCGGGCCTTGGATATGTACCATTAACAATACCAGCGATTGCTGCTGCGCGATTTCATGGCGCGAAAAGGAAGAAAGAGCGGAATAGTACAAGTTGTAGTAGTCCATCTTTTGATTGCTGCTGCATTTTTTACTGCCCTATGCGTCCATTTTGACAACGTTATTTGCTTGCGTTACTGGTGCTATAGAAAAAAAAAAGTTTTATACTCGTAGTGTTTTTTATTCCAGTACTAGATTCGTCAGACAGACGAGCACAGTCAGTCGGGCTTTTCGGTCACAGAGACCCTCGGTGAACTAAGGAAATCGTCGACCCGACCTGCCTATACCTTGTCGAACGTTCCAATCGGGAGTTCCTTTCCTTACTATTCATATGCAGGGCAGCGAGTTTACTCGGAAAAACTTCCACGTAACTACAAGTACGAAGAGTACCTATTTTTTTCTGTGTGTCTCTACGGTTATAACGATAGATGGCCAGGGGGGTGGGGAGGGGGATCCCTGGCTGCTTCCTAAGAGTGTTTTTTTGTTTTAATCGAACGACACAGGAAGACAGCCAGTTAGCTGCGGCTGTCCTGCTGCATCCAGTGTGCGCGCTTGCCGAGCCGTTGGTTTATCCGCCGATGCCGCTGCTGCACCAGCTCTGAGCGAAGGGCGGACCATACAGCAAAGTCAGATGTGTATACCTTCCACGCAGCCGTGTCCGCAGATGCAGCGAAAGGCGGGCATAACGAAACTATTACTTGTCTGTCTGCTTGAAGTCATTTTTTCTCACTCGAAAATGCCCTCAGGCATGACTCTAACCAAAATTTCAAATTATTTGTTTGCGTCAAACGAAATAAATAAAAAACATTGCTGGCTGTTGATTCGAGGTTGAGAGCCCCGGCAAAATACTCGCGACCTTGAATAGGGAAGAAATAAGTGTGAGGTTTTACATGTAGTAGTAGGCGTGTGAGTCAGCCTCGTGCCTAGGCTGGGACTATTGAGCGACACTCGTGGGCATGTGCCTGCCCCTTGTGTAGGCATGTGCGTGTTTCTCGTGCCTGGGCTGAGTCTATGGTGCGAGGCTCGTGGGATCGACCATTATTATTATTGTTTACATGGGATCGACCTTAGCTAACCCTTTTCGGGCCCATGTACGTACTCAAGTCAGATAACTTACCGCTTTACTCAGTGTTTCTTGATTCTAGTGTACCGACCAACTAGGCGACGAGCGTGGTCGTATCAAGCGTCTAGGAATATCATAGCATGTAGTATTAAAAGTACGAGCATCACCATGCTGCGCGCGTGCCTTACGGCTCCTTACATTGCAGATCGGGCAGAAACATCCCCTATCCCCTACCCCAGCAGCCTACATACGCGTAATATAGGCTGCTGGGTTCATGTGGCCGATGCTGCTTGCTGTAATCGCCACTTTTTTCGACATGTTTTGCCTCTAAAAGTCTAAAGTCCCAAAGGGTTAAGGTTTAGAAGAACAAAATACATTCCACGCTCGCTCATGTTACGACGAAATTCAGCGCACCCGGCAAAATTAATCCAGAGCTACGTATGGAAATCCGGTTGGTTCGAGTACAGGCCTCAAAGATCTACAGACAGGTCGATATCGGCAGCGAAACCACCCCTCCCCCCCCCCGGATGTTTTCTACGGATTTTCCATAAACTTTTTGTGGTTGTTATTTTCGGCAGAATATACCAATTTCACCTCATCTCCAAAACAGTAGTAGTGTTGTCCATCTCGCGTTGCGATGCGCCGTGCGTAGACGCAGACGACTGCCCACTCTCAATCTCAAGGTACGCTCTCAATGTCACCACATACGCACCACCACAGGTAGAACGTACTTAAAAAAAAGGTAACAACGTAACCGGTAACGATTCCCGCTCAACAAAATAACAATAGCTCGGGCAGGGGAAACCGAGGAAAAACAATATCGTGTATATACCACACTCACTCCCAAGTAAAAGTAAAAAGCACTTTTTTTTATTTCGTACAGAATCCCACCCCCCCACTGGTTTGTTTTTCATTCTGACATCATGGGAGGGAGTGTGGTGTCATTCTTCTCTCGTGCCCCTGGGTCGGCAATCCAAGTCTCAACGGCTCTGACCCCCTCGAACAGAGGTACGGAAGCAAACGATCTCCACTAAACTGTTTGTTGTTGCAGTGACACATTAACACAGGATGAAACGTTTTCCTTCGCATGCCATCACAAGACAGGCAAACAGCCCAAGCGCTTACACCACCAGACCTTCGTCTAGCCAGTCTTGTCACCGTTAGGTTTGTGCACGGCGGGGGGGTGAAAGCACATCACAGCTCTAACAGCACGGCAGCGTGATGGACGGCGGGTCGCAAAGACATCATCACCACCTACGACGTAAAAATTAAACGCTTCATCCCGCGCTGGCCGTGGCGCGAGGGAACCCGAACACTCTCCGACGTGGACACAAATAAAGGGCAATGCGAGACAAACAATCGCGGATGCCCACGGCTCCAGCGAGCGGCTGGTACTACTGCTACTCCTACTGCTGCTGCTGCTGCAAGCTCAAGACACCAAAACATAACAAAAACCCAAAGAAAGGGACGGGACGGGCGGGGTTAGAGGGGATGGGGGAGGGAGGGGAATGGCAACTTAAAACTTCCCCGCGAGTGATGACGAAAGCAAAACGAGGGGGGGGGGGGAGGAGAGGGCGTCACCAAAACCAGGACACTGTCAGGTAGGCTACATATCGCCTGCACCACCTTTTTCATTGCCGCCCGACTAAATAACACGTGAGCGCCAAATCCCCCAAAACCCAACCGAATAAACAGATGATTGATGCAAGTCAGAGGGGTGCTACTACTACTCTAGTGCAGCTCAACGTCATTTTCGCTCTGCGTCACTCCCCGCACCCCCTGCGCCCTCCACCCCCCCACTCGTCTTCGACTTCTGTTCGCTGATACGGACACCCCCTCGATCATCTACCGAGTCTACTCCTACGGGCCTCTCTGCCTCTTCCAGCCCCTTGCCAACCGCCATACACGCCGAAATGACACACATATCCGCCGCGGACGCCGCTGCCCCCTGCGTCCCATGCGCCAATGGCAACGCTTCCTGCTCATCGGCACATTCTCCCTCCCCCTCCGCTAACGACACTACCACCCTACCCGCTTCCTGTTCCGGTGCTGCTGCTTCAGTCGTTGACGTGCCGCAATCAGCACTCTCCCCCCTGGCATCTTCCACGCCGGTCGTACAAAGACTACTGCCGTGAGATACCGCGTCTCTGTCAGGCGACGCTGCCGGTGATGCTGCCGCCCTAACTTCGATCGTTTCCTCGTCCAACTCCCCCCCAAGGGCAATCGGTTCCTCGTCCAACCCCACCTCAAAACCGATCGCTTCCTCGTCCAATTCCCCGCCAAGCCCGATTGGTTCTTCGTTCAACCCCCCCCCAACACCGGCCTTTTCCCCATCCAACCCCCCCCCAACGCCCGCCTTTTGCTCGTCCGATTCCCCCCCAACGCCGATAACCTCCTCGTCCAATTTCCCCGCAGCGCAGACAATCTCCTGATCCGATTCCCCACCAACCCCGATAATATCATTTAATTCTCCCGCAACTTCGACAAGTCCATCTTCCAATTCCTCCGCAACGCCGACCGTCTCATCTCCCAGTTCCCCCGCAACGGCGATACTTTCCTCTTCCAATTCTCCCGCAACGCCGACCGGTTCCTCGTCCAATTGTCCCGCAACTCCGATGAGTTCCTCATCCAATTCCCCCACGACACCTACCGCATCCTCCTCGTCCAACTCGCCCCCAACGTCGACCTTTTTCTCGACCAAACCCCCCTCGACCGCCGACCCCTCTGGCGCCGACAACAGCAACGGCGTGTCGTCCATCTTCTCGCCCCCTCTACCCTTCTCTTCCTCTGCGCCCCCAAGCTCGTCGTCGCCTCGCCTCACCTCCCCGACCTCTCCTGGCGACGGCGCCGCCTCCTGCCCTCTCCCGTTAGCAACCCCTTCGCTCTCAAACCCGTCAGACTTTACCTCGGGTGGTACAACGGGGGCAGGCGCAGCAGGGGGAGACATGTCGAGGGGGGGCGAAAATACACCGCCCGAGCCCATCCTGTCACCATCCCACGGAGGAGGGGTCAAGTTAAGCTCGCCCCTCTGCGACGGTTGTGGTACGTCTAAAAAATCCCCTCCAAAATCGAAAACGAACGCCCCCTGCCCTAACCCACCCGCCGCTAAAGCGCCGCGGTCGGGCACTGGGGTCGGCGGCATCGCCGCCTCCTGTACAACTCCCTCGGAGACCCCGGCCTGACCAAGCGGCGTGTCGTCACCACCATCCTCTAGCGTAAGCGGTGGGCACTCTTCCGCGGCAGCATCGTCGTCGATCACGACCGAGTCCTGCGAATTGGCCCGTTTCGGGGAAGGGGGAAGAGGCGCGTCATCCTCCGGCCCCCCCACCACCTCCCGCTCAAACGATAACACCTCGTTCTCTGGGAAAGACCCCTCGCGCGCGCCCATTACATCGACCGCGCCAACTTCGTCCTCGCGACGGCCACCACCACTACTATCACCATTGTCCGCGTCGTTTGCCCCGCCCCCGGCCAGCCCGTTCCCACCCCCTTCTCCCGCCCCCCACGCGTCGGCTTCCAGTGGCGGGTTGCCACCGTCGCTCTCGCTCAAATTGCCGTCGGATTTGCCCCCTGCTTCCGCGCTAGCCCCGCCTACACCGCCACCGCCGACGCCGCCGTCGGCCGCGGCTGCTCCCAGCGGGGAGGCGTACGGTAACCCCCAACCGGCCGGCAGGGGGGGACGTCGAGAAGAGAGACGCTTGAGGCCTTCACCTTCTTCGCTCGTCGTCGAGTTTCCCGACTCCCCGGCAGACTCTCCGGACGATGATCTCTGCCGCCCAAGTTTGAACGACCTGCTGCTTTGATGGGGCGGGCAGCGGGGGAGGCGGTAACGGGGGGGGGGGGGGGTTATTACACACACACCGCGAAGCGATTTGCCCGTTCTTGGCCCCAGGAAGAAGACCAAGATAACCCCCCTCCCAAGTCCGTGTTTGTTTGGTATTTTGACACCGGTGAGCGCGCGGCAGAACCTGTTTCTTCCGGGACAAAGCACGGCACATGGGTTCTCCACGCTATCCAGTGGGAGAGGGGGGGGGGGGGGGGAGGGCTGCTATCTTTCGACCCTCGGAACGACTACACGCCCTTCGCCGGATTGACCCTCGCGCCCGTCTGACAAAAAAAAACGATCGCCGTATATTCATAGAAATGTTTCAAGCAGAGGAACATCAGCCGGGAACATGAGCAAAGCTAGCCGAAGGCTTTTCCGACGCTTACCCGCACTAAAAGTACGACCAGACTCATGCCGATATATATATAGCAAGAAGCCCTCCGATAACAAATCCCGGGTCAACAGGCAACAGGAACGTATGGGGGAACACACCCAAGTGTCCTATGTGCTGTCTATTTATGGCAGACAGCAATTATGAGAGTATGGGGAAAACATACACAAAAATACACTGAGTGCTGTCTACTGCAGTTACAGTACGCGTTAGCAAGGGAAACATGTCCAATTATCCTGTGCGCTGTCTATTTACAACAGACAGCAGGAAAATATATAGAACACATACAAACCAACCTGAGTGCTGTCTGCTGCATTTACCATGGCTGTTCATGGGACAAACCTCGCGGGTCAGGTCGGGTCGGGTCGAGTTAGATCGGGTAAAACGGTGACAGGACCCGGTCCGTGAGAACTTGAAAAAATCCTGACCCGACCTAACTCGACCCGTGATATTTCGAAACCTTCCTGATCCAACCCGCGGGCTGGGATCATGACAAGAGAGGATGAAGAGCCCCGAAATTTCTGGTGTGCAGTAGCAAGAGAGGATGAAGATGATGGCGTGAAACCGCACCTGTTGGGGGAGCTAGCATCGCGAACTGGGGGGAAATCTCCGACGCTCAGCATGCTGCGCTGCGTGCTGACACTCCACTGGGTCAGCATGGACTCATCGCTCAGGACCGAAGAGCTGTCCACACACGGAACCTGCTGCCGAGACGCAAAAACAGAACAAGCGCGTCGCCAGCAAACGCAAGGAGGGGGGGGGGGGGGGATGTCGGCGTGCGTGCGTTCGTAAGCAAACATGCAAGAAAACCCGTGTTTGTTTTGCTCGTCAAAGCCTCTTTTTGTGGCTAAGGCCTCTTCTTGTGACCTCATTATGCTGTTTCGCACATCTGACAGATCCTTCAGACCATTCCCACCTCATCATGATCCAGATATTCCACGGCAGATATGTTCCTGATCTGTATGATCTGTATGATCTGTATGGTCAGCTCCTGTTGCCGGGTGGGAGCCGTATAATCTGCATAATCTAGGACATGTTTCTTGGGTTGGATCTGTACGATATACAGATCCTGCGCAACATCTCATTAACGGCAGGTTCTGAATCTAGATGATCTAGATGATCTACTGAAGATCGTGGTCTGTCCGACCGTGGGGGCCCATGAAAGCGCATGGCAATGTTATGGGCACGTCACCAAAGACCCGCGGCAGTTTGTGGAGGAGATCTATCAAGGTCAGTGGCAACGCCATTGAGAAATCAGCAATATCATCACCATCACCATCACCATTACCATCATCACCATCAATGACACGAAAAAAAAGCGGCTCACCAGAATCAATGGGAGTGGGACGGGGAGGGGAGGCAGGAAACAATCACACAACTCGCACACACCTTATCCTCTTGTGAAGTATCGTGTCCGAGGATCGGCGGCAGGAACGATACGAAGTGCCGGACGTCGGGATTGCTGTCCTTCACCAGGTGGCGGATCGCCGTCTGGATAACCTTCAGCTCCATCACCCAGTCTGCCATCGAGGGCATGCGAGAGGGAGTAGAACGGGGTCATTTCGTGCCAAGCCTACCGGTGGGCGATAGCGGCTGCGACCGATGTTGCTGCTACTGCTGCTGCTGCTACTGCTGCTGCTGCTACTGCTGCGGCTGCTGCTGCTGCTGCTACTGCGACTGCTGCTGCTGCTACTGCGACTGCTGCTGCTGCTACTGCGACTGTTGCTGCTACTGCTGCTGCTGCCATTGCTGCTGCTGCTGCTACTGCGACTGCTGCTGCTACTGTTGCTGCCATTGCTGCTGGTGCTGCGATTGGCGACTTCAGCCTTATCCTGCGAACGGCGGGTCCGGACCGTACACGTGCAGAGCAACAATTGTCCCAGACACTATCGCCGAACATCGGCGGCGGCCACGACATCGAGTTGTGTACGTGTTACAGCGACGTATGAGTCAGCCCTTGCTCTGTTCAGCCCAAGGAGCAACCGTGTCGAGATCTCGCCGCCGCGTCTGTCCCACCACCGTCTGCGGTAGGCGTTAGCCCAAAGTTGGGTACATTGACGCACAAACTGCCGGGTGCGCTTGGACTACAGCAATGACAACGCTCAGCCCATAACTCGATGCAGCTATAAGGTTATTCTACCCAGGGAGGGCGACACGGAATAGTCGGCAGGGACGGTGGGACAACAAAAAACTAATGTGTTAATATTTCGAAGTAGAACTACAGGTATATAAAAACATACCTGGTACCTGGCATAGCTGTCGCCCGTTTCGTGCTGTATACGCAAAGCATGTACTAATAGTCCTCTGTCTTAAACATCACGGGGCATACCGCGTACCTCAAAGGGCGCAATAAGAGACACAGTGAAACTACCACGACAATCGCCACAAGAGCGCTATTGAATTCGCAAAAAAGGACAAACAACAACGCCTCGAAAGACACACTCAAAGCAAACCACTAATTCTACACTACTCCAGTGCTGCGACCTGGTTTGCTCCAGCTACGACCTCCCCAGCAGGCTCCGCTAATAGCGTGACAGGCTTACGTCGGTCCTACCCAACACACGATTCGAACGAAACAACAAAATCACGACGCGAGAGTCACGTGCCGCACAGCAAGCCAGGCAAAGGAAGGTGAATCAGCACCTGGGCAGTTCGAAAGTGTTCGCGACATGGCGATTCGGACGTTGACGACGCTGTCCCTCGCCAGCTCTGCCAAAGACGGCACAAACTCCTGTATACAAGACACGTGCGTAGACGCAGTCAAGACACACCGGCGGGTGGGGGGGGGGGGGGGGAGGGAGGGAGCGGGTTATGAGGCAACGACGACACGTTCGGGTCTCGGTCGGTCAAGGTCGGTCAAGGGCTGCTTAGGCCTACCGTGCCGTTACGGGAAATCACGAGTGGCCGCTTTAACCCTTTTTAGAGTCAGAGATAGCGACCAAACAAATGATTAAAAAAAACTCCGGTACTGTCAACCATGTGCGATGTCAACCACCTGAGATAATACGAGCGCGCAAATGTAGGAGCAGCATCACGCTGCGCCCGCGTCGTACGCCACCTTGCTATTTAGTCCGGACATCAACACGTATTATCGTGTCCCAAGCAGGCAGAGGCCGATGCCATAATCGTCTTTGTTGGTCGTCGCTTTTCCCCTCTATGCTATAATCAAGTATACTCAAGACCTAAAAGGGTGAAGCTGCTCTCCGAGGTTGTGTGGGTGGTACCTGACACCCTCTATACGCCTTACCAGGCAGTGTACAAAACTTAAAAAAAGGGATGGTACAGAGTCGTCCCCCCCATGATATAAGTAAGGCCTTCCAAACTACTTGAAAAAAAAATGCACAGAAAAATCACAGAGGGGACGGTAGGGAGCTGTCGCCCCCATGCTATAAGCAACGGCCACCCATGAGACTGTTATACAAACTCACTGAGGGGACGGTACAGAGTCGGCCCGTCCCCCAAAAGGACACGTTAGAGAGCACCCCCCCCATCCCCCCTCTTAGCGTAATCGTGGGTAAAACCCGTTGAGCCAAACGGCATATAATAAGCTCGGTTTGTCATGACGCTTGCGGACGTTGCAAGAGGGGTTTCCACATCTCTACGTTTCCCTAAAAAGGCGGGATAGAGTATCCCCTTCGAGCGCTTACACCCCCCCCAACAACGCATCCTTACTCGTACTCCAATCGCGTGCACCCCCCAATGCATCAATATCATACCCCGGTTGCGGTTGTGAGCTGGGAACGACGCATTGATCGTTCGCCGATAGGCCCAATTCCCCTATATACACGTGTGCACAAACCCGCCGAAAAGTACGAGTAGGGCGGCTGTTTGACCGAGAAAATCACGCCGACAGCCCACAGAACGTGAGCGACGCGTAACCGAGGTCTGCCTGAGCCTCTGCGGGACAAACGCGAGTCGGACAAATGTTTGAACCACCGCCGCGCCGTAGCTCGCACGGTGAGAACCTTAGCCACAAAGGCCACCAAGTAAAAGCGTGCAATTCCTTTCGATATCGCCACCCGGCGGCGCACTCGGTGGTTTAGAGGCTCCGACCCTACACATTTTCCAACAGGACTTTGCGTTACGACGTTACGACAGAACCCAACCCCCCCTCCCCAAAAGGCCTCAAACATATCTCCAAACTTTACCCAAATACCATATTTTTAAAAAGGGCTTTGCGTTTGACGACTGACCCTCCCCCATAAAAAAAAACGCATTTGGTATATATCTTGAAACTCACCGGTAGGAAGAGGGGCTTTGCGTTTTACAATCGACACGACACGCCCCCCCCCCCCCCCCCTCAAGAAACAAACACGTTTTCAATATATCTCGAAACTCACCTGTATGAAGAGGGGGCGTTCGTGAGTGGCGCTGGCGCCGCACACCATGCTGTGGCAAATGTACACGTACATCTGACGGGCCTGTGAGCGATGCGGACCGCACCGACCAGAAGCATATGGGAGGGAGGGAGGGGGGGGGGGGGTGTACTTCATTTTCATGCATGGCCGTAGTCGTATGACCCTAGACCCTCGCATCCCTACAATGCCGGGATGGAGCATGTCGCGTTTTCACCGACCCGGCAAGACATTGTTAGCACCAAGCGCGAAGCGCCGTGAGGTGTTCGGCGAGTCGCATGAAGGGTGAGCTGCATCCTACTAAGAACCGCTTGTGAGGCGGACTTGCATATGGACGACAGCTTCAATGGGGGGGTCAGGCGTGCGAGAAGTATATGTAGATGTTGCGTCCTTCTTTGGGGGAGTTAATTCATTACAGCCTACAGCGTCCCACCCATCCTATCCAATCTTACAACTTCCCCTCTTAATTAATTCCATCCCATACCATTCAAAACATATATGACGCATGATGTTTAAAACATTTTGTTCACATATTCTTACGTAGCACCCTTTCTCTGAAATCTTGTTTTGTTGCCCCCTTTCAGCGGCTGCATCTCGAGGGGACATTGAAGTAGGCATGTCTGTTTTCAGACGTAATTAATACTTTCGCGAGAGCTTTTTCACATGTAGCAGTTGGTACTTCGTCAGGGAAAAGGCGTCCAAAGGCGACAGCATTTTAGAGGTGGAACCGACGGCATTACTCCAAAAACAACGTTGTGCCGGATGATTGCTGATACTGTAACTACTACCCCGTAGCGTTCAGTCAGCGTGAGAACACGTTGGTTATACGCACGGGACGTCATTCCACATATTCGTTTACCAGGCGCGTTGTCGTCCTGCAGGACTGTATACAGCCAACAGGAATGACAGCACGCGCACCTGGTACGTGTTGGCGTGCGCGAGTTCTCTGACTCTTGCCACCATGGACGCTTGCCGGGCGGACGAGTGGACCCCTGCCAGCTGCAGCAAAGGAGCAACCACCTGTGTCCAGCGCGTCAGGAGCACGGGGTGGGGAATAAACGGCACGGGAGGTAATACTCACGCAAGTCAGCAGTCAGCGGTCTCACGGCACACTCGGACGAACAGCCGGCGAACGAGAATTGGCGGCGCAAGTCAGTCAAGCGCGAGTTAGAACCTTCTCCTGCGCAAGTCGACCAAGCACGGGTGTTTATAACCTTTTTGGTGTCAGTCAAGTATGGGTAGCAACATTTTGGGGGCAACTCAATCAAGCACGGGTCATAAACTTTCTTCTGCTCAAGCAAGTCAAACACGGGTTACAAACTTTTCGGCGCTACTCAATGAAGCGCGGGGTGTTATATTTATTCTCTCAGCAAGTTAAGCGCAGGTTATAACCGTTGTGCGGCAAGTCAAACTGCGGGTTATAACCCTGTAGTTGGGGGTACCCGGGTATTGTCGGCTGGCGCATACCGGCCCTATAGAGGCACCACTACCGTGTTACTTCAAAGCAATTTGTTTTGGATAATTTGCGGGTAGTCGGGTAGTCTTTAGATTATAGCGCGGGTTTCTACCTGGGTTTACCCGCGTTTCTAACGGGTAGAAATTAAATCCGGGTATGAAGTATATTGCTGTTAGTACAGTCCCCCAATATCATACTCGTCTCCATACCACAGTACGTAATATTGTGTTTGCTATGGTCCTATTTGGTTTAAATTTTTAAACCGACAAACATGAGGAGCTGATTGGTTGAAGAGGTGGATCAGAAGGCGTTAGCCAATCAGAAGTTGCTCCATTTGCTTACGAACCCAGAGAGTTACCCAACCCAACAATACTTGAAACAATGTTTTGGTCTCTTTTTGCCCACAGCAATTCTTTTTTCGTGAGTTGCAATTGCTATTGCATACGGTAGGAAACAGACTACTTATGTATACAATAAATCATATATCTAACCCAACCAAATTCTTCGCAAACACCCTCATACTTCCAAGTATGGTATTTTGGAAGCTGTCTTCGCAAACACCCTCATACTCCCAAGTATGATATTTTGGAAGCTGTAACCGAATTCTTCGCAAACACCCTACGTAATACTTCCAAGTACGATATTTTGGATACTGTATCCGGGTATATAGTCGGGTAGGTGTAGTATCCCAATACCAAGAGTATAGACCCGCAAAACTAGTCACTGGTCTCTATTAAACACGCCCTCCAATCCTTCGGGAATTTTGAGGAAAACCACGACAAAAAAAAGGGGCAGAAAAAGCGCAGGCACACCAAACCCCGTGGGCTGTGCTATTACGGGAAACCATAGTAAATACTAGTAATACTAGTAAATGGGACCTATGGTACACAAAAAAGCAATATATTTACCTATTTTTTTATAAAAAACAATATATTTACCTATTTTTTACCAACAATATTTGGTCCTATTTACTAGTGTTTACTATGGTCCCCCGTAACAGCGTAGAGGGCTGTGCTTGCAATGTCGGACTTCAATGCAAGGAGTTGCACGCACGAACGATGGCATGCTTGCATGCTCCTCCTATACATGACGAGGGATATGACGGCCGTACTTCCCATTTGCGTTATCGCCACACATGGGATCCCAAAAACAAGAACAAAACAAAACAATCCCACACAAATTCCAAGTAATTTGTCCCCAAAAAAACGTACAGCAGTATATAGGTGCCGTCCAAAAAGGCTCTCGCGGACGGACGCCATGCCATTAAATAACAATTACTATATATGCGTCACCTGTGGATTCGACCGATTGAACAGTTGATACTCAACTTTGCGAGCTGCGTATATATATAATGCTTGTTGTTCTATGTTTCATTTTGTGGACGGCGTCGCGATGCGGGCTTTTTTACCGAAGGGCATCAAGCCACGCCCGTCGGGACAAGCCGCACAAGGCCACCAACGCGCGCCTGGTGCGCGCGCGCGCGCGCAAGCAACACCATTGCTTTCTTTTACCTCGAAGGTCCTTTCTCGCACTACCGCGACGGGGTCGTTCAGCAAGCCGAACGCCACAGGCACCACGGCGAAGAACACGCTGTCCGGGGTCAGGAGCGGGGCCAGTCGAGGCAGCTGCTGCGCCAGCACCTCCCTCAGTCGCCAGTTGAAAGGCGACGTTGTTTGGAGGATCTGCGGCCGTCGCGCCGGGGGGGGTGATGGCGTGGAGAGGGGGGGGGTGGGGTGGGGGGCGTACTCATTTGTTGCTTGCCTTGAGAAATCGATCATTGACCACGCAATCCATTAGAGACGGGGCGCACCGTTCCTACTCCTAATAGAGATACCTCCAACAGGGGGGGGGGTGTACTCATCATGTCACGCTGGCCATAGGCGCAAGGTCAGAGACCCTCGCATCCTTACAATGCCTTGCGGGACGGAGCACGTTGGGTTTTCACCAACCAGACAGACATTGCTTTGCACCAAGCGCGAAGCGAAACGTCAGGTGTTCGGCTCGCAGGATTGATGAGCTGCATCCCACTGAAAGCTGATCGTGAGGCGGACTTTCTTGCATGTGGATGACACCGTCGAATTCATTGAAAGGGGGGGGGGGGGGAGGCAGGGGGTGAAACCACCCTCCACCAAATAGTCTTTCGTATAGAGGCCAAATCAACTACAGCTTCGCTCCTCAGAAACGTAAGGTAGTTCTCGCTAGGAATTCGCGCTGGTGCAAATCTGATAATTGCCGTCAACTGTGTGAGTCGGTGGAGAGAGCTCAGAGGAAAAACACAAGACCGAGGAGGCACGGACCTTCCTGCAGTCAACCATTTGTGAAAGAGAGCAACAACCATTCGTGGCGCGCCCGCCCAGACCCGCCGCTCGAACAAAAACAGCGCCGCGTTTACAGCGTCACCTACAGCGCCACTTGCAGCAATCGCTTACCAGTAAACCCCAAGCTTCTGCATGCGACAAGGCGCAGCCGCTCGAAACCCCCCCCAACATACTCTATATAAATAGTTCGCGCGATGGAAGTATCACACTCAGCTTGCAAAGATGAGGTTCGACGAAATCCTCGATCCCACAGCTGTCGTTTTTTTTTTCTTTTTTTTTTCTATTTTTCAATATATATACACTCAGCTACGTACGAAGCAAAGATGAGTTTCGACGAAATTCTCGATCTCACAGCTGTTTTTTATTTTTTATTTTTTCAATATACGGTACACGCGGCTGCGGATTCGCTATTATGTACCTCTCCCTCTCTCTCTCACCTCTACGAGCACGTTCAGGTGCTTCTGTCTCTGGGGGGGTGCCATTTCTCGGAAGAAGTCGGCCAAATGCCGGATGACGCCCAGACGGACCTGCCAAGGGCGGGGCGGGGCGGAGCGCGAAAGCAAACAGACGGGTCAAGAAAAGCGCGCGAACCCCGACACTACTAAAAAATTACAAGGTTCCCCTTTGGTGATCGTGGTTGGCTTGGCTTGGAGTCCCCGGTGGGGGGTGTCGCAAGCAGAAAGGGAGAACACAGCAGCAGCAGCAGCAGCAGCAGCAGCAGCAGGCGTTTGTTTGTTCGTTCCTCGTTCCCAGCTACGTTGTACCGGTACTCGTACGTACGTAGGTAGCCACACAACAAAGAAACATGGGGGGGGGGGGACTTTCCGGCACATAAATACCGGATCGTACGGCTTCTAACTTTTAACCCCTTCACAAGTACAATCGCATTTTGGGGGCAAACCACTTGGCAATAGTGTGGGATAAGTGTTGCAGTGATAGAAAAGAGATCACACATCGGGCAGATGATGATCTATCTGTACAGTACATATCATCTAGATCATCTAGATCATAACCTGCCGATATGGGGATGTTGTGGAGGATCTGTGCCGTGCGCAATGCACACATATATACGCAGCTTGCAAATAATGAGTTTGCTGGTATGGGGATGTGGAGGATCTGTGCCGTGCGCAATGCATACATATATACGCAGCTTGCAACAAAAGAGTTTCGAGGAACGTTGAAAGTTTTGATCGCACAGCTGAGGTGTCTTTTCCAACTTTTGACGAATACGTACAACCAGGATCAGACAGACAAACAAACAAGATCAGGCTTTTGACTAATGTGGGGAGAGGGGCTCACATCTTCCATATCCCTCAAAAACGCCTCCATCGCAGGCACGAGATCGCTCTCCACGTCATCCGGATGTAAAACCTTCGCCACCTGTTCCGCCAAGGGGGCGGTATCAGGCGAGATTGACGGAAAAAAAGCGCCGGTGGTTAGGAACGAGCCGCACTCGAGGGAAAACTTCACACCTCGGACAGATCATCTACAGATCATACATATCATCTATAGATCGTACAAATCATACAGATCACCTACATATCATACAGATCATACAGATCATCTATAGATCATACAGATCATCTAGGTCATCCAGCTCCTCGCTTGCCTTTGTGAGAGGTTGTGCAGGATCTGTATAGTACAGATCCAACCCAGGAAACATGTGTTAGATCATCTACTGTAGCTCCCACCCGGCAACATGAGCTAGATCATACAGATCATACAGATCATACAGATCATACAAAATCAGGGATATATCCGGCCTGAATGATCATCACTGACTGGGAATCGAGGGTCTCTCCGAGGTGTGGAAAGCTTGCAAATCAATGAGCCTACACCACATCAAAAGCGAACTATTAGTAGTATTAGGAACTGTTCAATGTTCTATAGGACCTTTACATAAATAAACAAGCAACACAGAGCACGACCCCTACACGTACGACGGCCTCTCCTTATGATAGCGTCGAGATGCCGAAAACAGGACTGTAATGGTATCATACGGTGCAATGTTGATACCAGGAGCTCCAAGCGCGTCGGACAACTGACTGCGTATACACGGCATGCTTTTCGGGGACAACGACGATGACGTCAACGCAACTAACTGGTATAATTAAATAACACACAACACAAGCAGAAGCAGGAACTAAGACAACAACAGCAGCAACGACAACGACAACAGCAGCAGCAACAATAGGAACGACAACAACGGCAGCAGCATCAACGACAAACAACAGCAACAAAAGTCAAGCGCAGCAACATCGGCATCAACAGCAAAATAAGCAGTCAACACATCACAGCAACAACGACCAACAACGCCAACAACCACCACCACAACCATCATCAACACCACCAACACCACCAACACCACCACCAGTACCACCACCAACACGGCGACGACGACGACGACCACCACCACCACCACCACCACCACCGACACGACGCCCACCACTACCACCACCAACTCTCTTGCCCCAAACGGCGACGGTAGTATACCAAGCTCGACAACAAAGCAAACAGCACAAAGACAACCAAGCGCACCTCGTGCAGGCTGAAGCTGAGCGTTTTCCGTACAGACCAGCTGGGGTCCCTGAGCAGCGCGGCGAACGACTCGCGCAGCTCACCCCAGCGATCTGGCCCGATGGTCACCACCACCGCCGGGAAGGAAAAGGCGCAGTACAGTCGCAGGTCCGCGTCCGACTTGGGAGGGGGGGGGGGGGGGGGGGGCCCCCGCGCGGCGGTGGGAGGGGGGGGGGGGCGTGGGAGCAGGGCAAAGGGCAACACGAAAGCGAAAAACGAAAAAGAAAAAAGTGAGCAAACGCCATCATGGGGTGGCTGACGCACTCCACAAATCATGGAACAAGAACACTGCGTAGTGTGAAAGAGGACACGAGAACACAGTGGGAGCGAAGCCGACATACTCGTACGGAGATCACAGCGTCTACGGAACTCAATACAGTAGCGTCTGCAGGAATCACAGGGTCTACCGAGATCACAGCGTTTACGGACAACACAGCGTGTATGGAGATCGCAGCGTGTATGGAGATCACAGCGTTTATGGAGATCACAGCGTCTACAGAAATAACATCGTTTACGGAGATCACAGCGTTTACGGAGATCGCAGCGTTTACGGAGATCACAGTGTGAACGGGTACCACAGCGTTTACAGAGAACACGGTGTATACGGAGATTGCAACGTTTACGGAGATGACAGCGTCTACGGAGATGGCAGCGTCTACGAAGATCGAAGCGGGTACGGAGAACACAGCCCATAGTGTAAACGAATATCACAGCGTATACGGAGATCGTCACAGTGTATACGGATATCACAGCGTATACGGAGATCGCAGCGTACACGGTAAATCGTAGCGTATACGGATATTGCAGCGTACACGGTAAATCACAGCGGATACGGTAAATCGCAGCGGATACGGAAATCACAGCGGGTACGGACATCCCGGCACTGCGCGCACCACGGGGGAGTCGCAGTGAAACGGCTAACCCACCCTTATCCTCAACCCAGACACGCCATTATTGGAGTTCCAAGTTACCGAATGGTGTTGTCGGTGGAGGGGAGAAAGCAGCTTTTCGTTTCAGGGGCGAGGGGAAGTTGGCACGAGAGGCGATGCATGGGGGGGGGGAGGGGAGGATGGACGGTTCGCTCACAGAGGGGTCTCCCATGCTCTCCACCGCAGTCCCGGTGAAGTAGCGCACGAGCTCTTCGCTGACGGATTCCCCCGGCAGAGTGGAGATGAGCCGCCCGAGGTTCTCGAGAGCGACCGTTCGGACAATCTTAGACGAGTCCGACACAAGGTTGAGAAACACCGGCGTCAGCTCCCGTAGGCTTGCCTGACGAGAAAAAAAAGGGACGACAGAGAAGACAAAGACAACAGCAAAATATGAGACGAGATGGACATTAGCTTGCGAAATACATAAGCGCCAGCTCCCGGTACGGTTGCCCGACAAAGGCGAAGCTAGAGACAAACGACAACAACCAGACAACGGCAGGAGCCCAAGGAAAGGCGATGGAATGCATTCAGTACGTGCGCGACGGCGCGCAAGAAACTGGGAGATAATACAAATTGGCACGAATTTTGTGCACGAAACATAAGAAAATCGTTACGTAGCTTATGCTGAAATAAATGTACTGTAGAACACTTACTGCGTGACACAATACTTTGTTTGAGCACGGCCACAACAAAAGAGATTACTGAAATGGTCTCGCGTCACACTCTACATGAACAGCAACAGAAAGAAAATAAGAACAGTGACTGTCGGCTGTTGTACGTACTCGTAGTGGTCGAGGAAGAGGGTGGTAAGGCGCACTAATCAACGAGTATCATACCAGGTACGCATCAAAGATTTCGGGTGCACCGACGGGTATTTAAAAAAAAACCCGGCGTCTCCGCTGCCGTCGGACGCGGCTTAATACCAGGTATACTGGTGCCCTTTACCAGGCTTAATAAACCCTAAAAAACACATCGTTTACCCCAGAAAATGTCTGGAACATGATACATGTTTACGCACGGGTATGATTTTAGGTGGTCCCGCACATTTTGTTTTTCTTTGGGAAATGCCACGCGAATTGGACCCAGGGAAGAAACAACTTCACCTCATGTTGGTATATATCAGGTACAGTATCATACATATGTTGGTTGATTTCATCGGCAAAATGCATGGAAATTATGCGGAGAGTTGGACGGTTGGGTCTAATGGACCGAAATCAGCACACACACAAAACACACACACACATGGGTGCACGAATAGGCGTATGAATGAATGGACGGATGGGTGAATGGAAACATTTTCGTAAGAGTTTTGTGCAACCGATTGAAGATGGAACAAAAAACACACACACACAAAAACGTGCATCTTGTATAGTCAGCGGAAGATAGATGCAGGTACAACGACCAAAAACAAGGAGAAGCTTGGTCTCACCAACCGTCCGTACGAGCAGTCTATAATAATACAGTTAGGTCTATAATACTATTAATATAAGAATTGCAAGGTCGAATTGCGGGACGAGTACGACGGTATCATGCGTGCGAGCTCAGCGTGTTGTGCCGATGCTGCGAGCGTGTTGCACAACTCCTTGCAGTGTGTACCAGAGGCACGTTGGTTCCGTACCGCATGCATCATCCCCTTACGTAGAAAAGCGCCGGGTTGGTACTCGTGGTCGACGATACACGTAACCGTTTCTTCTTTCGCATTTTTTCTCCTCGGTAATCCCAAGGTATATACTGGAATACACTAAAATACCACAACGCCACTACTACTGCCATACGAGCCTATTACTGCTGGTTTTGTTGTTATTCATGGCCTGTTTGTCTGACCTTGCACATACGCTTGGTTTTCTATCAAATGGCTACTCAAGAAGTCATGATACATCGTCATCGCCAGAGAAGACCATCACCAGACCAGCCATCTATCGGAAAACGAAAACACTCATCCAACAGCCCCGTCAATGGCCCCGACTAGCTCGCCAAAGCACCGCTCGAGGCAACACCGCTACCCTAACCCTGCAGGCACCGGCAACCGACAACAACCACTAGCGACAGCAGTAGTGACAGCAGTAGTGACAGCAGTAGTGGAGATTAAGTGGTGAGATGAAAACCGCTTTCGACAGCCCAAGACGCTAGTCACGTATGAATATATCATACATACCTCGGCACCAACTGCGTTGCTCATCTCCACCAGCGCATCCGCACACGCTTTCCGCACCTGCCCCAAGAACAACAAAAACAACAAAACAAAAAACAAAATGTGGGGGAGCGATGGACACGTCAAGCGACTCGTTGTACCCCCCGACGCGTGCTATTTTTGCCCTTCAGGGGTAAAATACTGTAGCACCTAATTTTTTGTATGAGGGTGGTCACTTGATTATAGTATAGGAGCTCTAAACTATTAGTAAGCCACCCAAAAACTGACGATTGAGAAAAAACTCCCGTGAAATGCAACAAATCCCACGTATGTCCTACTGCTGTAGATTTATCACAAGAAAAAAATTGAAAAAAAAAACACACCAATGATACGTATGGCTGGGTACTTTTATTTGAGGAGTCTAGTATTACTAATAGTTACTGTAGTCCCAACTATTGTTTGGCACAAGAGTGGCGTAAAATTCTCAACCATAGTAAGTTGTAAGGCATGCCCTATCGTATTAATAGTGAACGCACCAAGACCAAGACCAAAGACCGACGCCAACGTGGGGACGAAACTTACGAGAAACACGGGCGTTCGAGCGCGTGACAAAGGCTGAAGTTGTTTGGACAGGGAGGGGTGGAGCGGTCAACGGGGCCCTGTAGACTACCGTATACTGCGATCAAGACGGTAAGGTAGCACACGCTGTGGGACGAATGTGGTATTTTTAAGCTGATTTTCTCCAAAAAAGTAAGGCAGCGAAAAAAAATGAAAATGGCGGCTTTAGGAAAATTCTCGTCGAGATATTTCCATAAACGTATATACCGCTCGGCATTACTATCATTATTGTCCTTATTAGCATAATTATCCATATTAGCATTATTGTCCTTATTAGCATCATGTTATGTTATGTTTGCACTCTCACCGTTGTCGAGAAAATCAGCATCAAACTTGAGACATTAATCGTCCTACAGTAGTAATAGAGGGTGTTATCTTATTAATAGTAATAGAATACTATTAATAATAATAGTATACTACACGGGTGATACGGTTGACATTGGTAACCACGCAGTCGATCCTACTGCTGTAGGACTGGGTATATGGATGGATGCCTCGTCGGACGGAAATGGTATATACTATTAATACTAATATTAATAGTAATATATAGTAATAGTAACATCAATAGTAATAGACAGTACAGCAGTGACGATAATGAATGCCAATGTTACGGCAGGGGGGTTAGGTTTGGGCACAAGCATTCACCTGGTATGACTGACGGGGGCTCTTAACCTGTTAATACTCAATACTCAACACAAAATAATAACCTATTAATACTCAATACTCAACAATAATCTATTAGACTAATACTACTCAATACTCAATAAAAAACTATTAATACTCAATACTCAATACTCTACACTTAATAATATCTTTGACACCCCGGACAGTTCACGATTTAGATCATCTAGTATTAATATTATAGATCCGAATCTACCGTTATGATTTTATTGTGCAGGATCTGTGTAGTACAGGCCCAACCCAAGAAACACGTGCTAGATAACGCAGATAATACGGCTCCCACCCGGCGCAGCATGAACTACTGTACATCATACAGATCATACAGATCAGGAATCTATCTGCTCTGAACTATCTAGATCATAAAAGTTGAAGTCGATTATTAGTCGGAGGTGTGACATATTTTCAAAAATTACTTCGAAGCATACCATTTGCGCTTGACGGTTTCAAGCGTTACATGCCCATTAACAGCCGATGGGATTGTCCGGCAGGTTGGGCGGAAACGTGTTTTCTCAAAGTCGGGTTTTCGGTAATAATAAGATACGTACATAAGCTGCTCATGTTACAAGCCTGACAAAAAAAAACAGGCACAATACAGTACAGGACACCTGCTAAGAAACAGGCTGATAAGAAAGCCAGACTGATATTTAGAGGAACATAAGAACTTCGGGAGTCGTTATCTTGAAATTAGTGTAGAAAGCACCCTCTCTCTCAAACTAAGAAATTCAGCCTGGACCAGAATTTCCGGTTTCTTAATTAGGTGTCCTGTACTGTATCCCCTCTACGGTACCGCGACTCAATGGGAAACCCCCTTTTTTTGACGATGCTCACCCTGTAAACGTCGTCCTTTGTGAGACGAACGTACGCCGGCAGGAGGCGCTGTATGCCCGCATCCCCCACTACCTTGCAAATCTTGTGAAGGTTTAGCGCCGTCGCTTTTCTTACTCGGAAAACCGGGTCCTGTGTAATAGCATCGGTTGTCGGCGGTAGTGGCGGCGGCGGCGGCAATACAGCTGTTATCGCAAATGGACCATAGCTATGAACGTGACTGTACGCAGTGCGCTTGAAAGGTGGGTAAAATGTGATTTCATGCCATGGGCGGGGTTGATGCCGCCGCTGGAGTCGGCCGGACCATGGGACAGGCAGACCACGCCTCAATTGTCACGTCCAACCGTAGTATTAGATGCATGGCTGACGTGGTATACATGATTACATGGCTGACATGTATAACATGGTTGATATGGCTGACGTGGTTGATATGGCTGACGTGGTTTACATGTTTACATGGCTGACATGTCTAGCATGGTTGATATGGCTGGCATGGTTGTCAGGGGTAACATGGTTGATATCGCTGGAATGTCTTGACATGGTTGGCATGACTGACACGGTTGACATGGCTGACAGTGACTGGCACGGTTGACAATGACTGACATGATCGACATGGTTGGAGTGAAAAGGCTGCGGTATGCACGCCGCACAAGGGTCCCCTACAGCGCCTGACATGGCTAACATGTTCGACATAACGTGGCATGATTGATATGACTGTCATGGGATGACATGGTTGGCATTGCTCAAATGGTTGGAGCGAGTGGGCCACGTTACGCAACCCGCAGCAAGATCTGCCCCAGTACACTACTGCGGTGGCCGATCACTACAAATCTAAACACGTTGATCTGGACGCCATTGCTTGCACGAAAACGCGTACTGCTGTACCAGGTACGTATTATAGCTGTGTACGATTACTGCGCTGCTTTTTGTAGTCGGTGTACATGCCACTGCTGATTGCGCGAAAAAACAGGTAGCAGCGTCTTTGGAAGAATTGCACATGCAATAAACGCCGCCCCCTTTTTCGGCAACTGACCGAGCCCCCGACTAAGTCTCCCCCAAAGCTTTTGCATTGCCTGGATTATAAATATAACTACTTCCATCATTTTTTATAAAACACGAGAAAAAAAGACATCTCAGCTGTGACATAACATACTACAGTAGTCGGTCGCCCCGATGGTCTAGAGGTAACCTCGAACGCTTCTGAACGTTGATGTCTGAAGTTCGAATCTCACGTGGGTCGGACTTTTGAGTTTATTTGCAAAAATAAATAAAAAACGGAATCAACTGCTGAGAGCGCCAATTAATAGTAGCGTGGGTAGGCACAATTCGATGCGAGTCGACGAGGGAAGGAAAGGCTGAAGTCTTCTCGCGATAAAAATGCAAGGCAAGAACCGTAGTGGGGGAGGAGGGAGAGGAGCCTACTTTGTGACCCCAGGGGGGGGGAGGAAAAGGAAGGGGGAAAAAAAAAAAGGGGATGGAAAAAAAAAAAAAAAAAAAAAAAAGTACGCGCGCTACATGTTAAGAATCTGATAATTAAACAATTGAGACTGCGATTTTTTGGGGAAAAAATAAGAATGCGACCTCTTTGTACAGAAAATAGTGTGGAACACACCCAGTCTTGCATAAGAATCCCAGTCTGACCAAAAATAAGAGATACCAGGTATTCTTAACATCTGTCACGTACTGCACCTGGACGAAAATGTAAGGACCGTTGGGGTACAATTATGAAGACCAAACGTTCCCAACATTTCCGTCCAGAACGGTACGAGAATTTCGTCCGAAAATAATGTTTGCAAGCTGCGTGTGAAATATTTTTCTGTGGGGGGGGGGGGGGGGGGGGGGGGGGATTATTTACGAACCGCAAGCATGTCGCTGCAACGCTACTGTAGTAACCACCGCAATGTACAGTAGTGGTCCCTCTATAGCGCCGGTATGTGCCAGCGGGAAAAACCGGCGCTATAGCATAAGCCGGCGCTACTCCGGATTGGCGAATATATAGGTTTTAGTATTGAAACGGGAAACTGTGCCGAGCGATTTCACCGGCGCTATAGCGGGCAACCGGCGCTATAGAGGGCAACCGGCGTTATAGAGGGACCACTACTACTGTATTACGAAAGAAGCGTACATAGCATCAGCCGTCCACAAAAAAGTGAACTATTACTACGTAGCAATTAGTGAAGGCTCCACAAGCCGATCGCCAGGAATAAAAACACCACCAGGGCCCGATACAGCAAAAGCATCTCCCCGGGAAATAATCCAGGGCCAACACAACAGCATTCGCTTGCCCTCCCCCCCTCTCTCTATCTCTCTCTCTATCTCTCTCTCTCTCTTTCTCTCTCTCTCTCTCTCACTTCTGAAAGAGACTCCATCTCCGGGGTTACGAACTGCTTGCACAGGTCGTTGCCCAGAGCCTCCGCCAGGTCGTTCAATAACGCCGCAGCCGTCATGCGCAACTCCTCCTGGCAAGAGACACATGCCGTGAACAAAAACGCCAGCACAGGAACAAGAGAAGAAAAATCAAACTAAAACGTCGGAACAAAGGTGGATTTTTTTCTACGGTTGCAAACCACCGACATTTTTGGGCTCGCGGCAGATATTCCACCCTGCGGTGCAACTCCAACAATGGCGTTTTTTGCAGACAGTAAAGACGGCGATACTATTAACAGCGGGGTTCTTGATAGCCAGCGGTGCTCGCACCTGCTCGTCATCGTGCGCCAGCTGCAAAACGATCGTCAAAACGTGGTGCCCCAAATCTAACGGCTTCATCAGGCTCGCCACCCCGACCAGGCTCTCCCCCGCAGCCTGCCGCACGTCCGGGTGAGAATCTCCCAAAAGCTTCGCCAGAGTTGGCAACACCACCTGTCCAAGCCAGGATCATGTTGCGGGGTGCCAGGAGAGCGATGCCGATAGCGTTGCTCGTTTTCGTTAGTGTTGGTGTCGGCGTTGGTGTCGGCGTTGGTGTTAGCGTTGGTGTTAGCGTTGGTGTCAGCGCTGGTGTCAGCGTTGGTGTCAGCGTTGGTGCTATAGCGTTAGCGTTGGCGTGAGCGTTGGTGTCAACGTTAGTGCTATAGCGTTAGCGTTGGTTTCAGCGTTGGTGCTATAGCGTTAGCGTTGGTGTCAGCGTTGGCGTGAGCGTTGGTGTTATAGCGTTAGAGTCGGTGTTAGAGTTGGCGTTGTAGCGTTGGCGTTGGTGTTAACGTCATTGCGTTGGTGTTAGCGTTGGCGATAGCAATGTCGATAACATTGGCGATAACATTGGCGTTAGTTAGCATTGGCGTTAGGGATGGAGTTAGCGTTGGCGTTGTGGTTTTCGATAGCGTTGGCGTTGGTGCTGACAGCGGCAGTGGCGGCGGCGGGAGAGGGGAGGGGAGGGGGGTAGGGGGGACTCAGCGTTAGCTCGGCCACACCCGGGATAAGGGCACTGCTCGCGAGCCTCCAGGGTATACAGGGAGAGGTCTCCGCTCAATGCTACCAGCAGGGGGGTGCAACAACTTCGTCCTTTCCCGTTGGCTGGACCAACAAGGGGGTGAAACCACTTCATCCCTTTTCGTTGGCGGGATATCAAGTACCAGGTACCAAGCACTGCGGACCCCTCCTCGTAAGTTTCGAGACCGTCGGCCGCGCAGCCACTGGAGAGCGATCGCCAGAGGGGAGTTTACCACATAATGGGAAAAACAATATGTTTGTTGGCTGTACTTTGTGGTCGGCGCAGGGTTCTTCGTGGCTTGGTGGACTCTGCCAGGGGCCAACTATGTACCCTATGTACCCTATGTACCCATGCTCAGTTAGGGTTAGGGTTAGGGTGGGTGGAATCAGGTCGGCGTGCGATGACGGTGCAAAATGTGGTGTGCATGTGGTGACCAATGAAACCCGCCGAAAAATAAGTAGTTGACCAATCAGAGGCCTTTGTCGAGGAAGTGGTGAACTCCACTGGATCGCCAAGCCGGTCGGCAGAAGCCAAGGACAAGGCCAATGTGGCAAGGCTAGTCATGCCACGAACATCTCCCATCCCCATTCACGGCGATCATTGTGAGGCGACTATTGTTGTGCGAGGGTTCGGGGTAACGACAGCGGCGTCCAGTCCAGGGTCCAGGGGGTCCAGGTGGGTGGGTAGCAGAACGGCATTAATCGCGCCGCACACTGAAACGGGCATAACAAAGTGTCGGTTGATGGTCTACGTTTGGTCTGGGCCCAGGCCTCTTTTAGGCCTTACCTGGTACCAGGTATGTATCACACTCATTTTCAGGGCTGTTCATGTTTGTCGGGTCAAAACTCGCGGGTCGGGTCAGGCCACCGATACCCGACCCCACCCGATCCGCGAAAAACTGACAGACCTACTGACCCGCCCGACCCGGCCCGAACCGTGAAATGTTGAAAGACCTATTGACCCGACCCGTCGGCTCATGGACAGTCCTGTCAATAATAGTGTGGGGAGCTCCTTGACGGCTATCCTAAAAGAGGCAGAGGCCCTGAACCATCCATCACGGTCCCAACAGAGAACCGTCTCTTCGGCCGCGGGTCGGCGATGCACGCCAGACCAAATTACGTGTGCAGCAAAGCCGCCGCTAACCGCCACGCAGCACCTCGACAACCAACGCGCCCCCAGAGAGCGTTGCTGCATCTATATATAGCTAAGGGCTGCAAATGACCTTGGCCCAGTTTCGAGAAAATGGTTGAATATATATATATATATTCGATTGTAAACCCTAACCCTGAGCGCGTGGGAAACTTCTCGGAATGTTTATTGACAGGATGAAAGGTGAAGGTGTGGACTACTACATTATTTTTGGTCGGAGTTGGGCCGCGTCGTAAACACTACACGCATATATATATACTGCGATATGCTGGCTCAAGCGCAGAACGAACCCGGGGGCGAAAAAACAGCACCCAGAGCCGGGCAGATGGCGGCAGGTTGCGTACCTCGATGATGAGCCTGTAACCGGCCTCCTTGCCCACCGCTCTACAAAACCTAGCGATGTCATCCAGCTGCTCCCCCAGGTGCTGCCGCACAACGTACTCAAGGTCCTGTCGGCGGAAAGGAAGGGGGACAAAATCAGTCGCCGGGGGAAACCCAGAAGCGCCAGGTTCCCGTTACGCCTCATCATCAGCTCGTACCGCTGTACTCGCAGGCTTGTCTCTACAGGCTTCGCTTACAGGCTTCGCGCTTAAGAGCGATCGTTACTTCAAGTGTTTCAGAGGGCGTGTTGGCATTCAGCCGGATTGCCCTGCCCAGCAGCAGCTCCGAGCCATATGGAGTGGCATGAAGCTCCTCCTCCTCTTCCTACGCTACTAGTATATATGTGTGATGGCAGCAGTCGTGCTACAAGTATATAGAGGTGGACTACAACGGCAACTATGCAACGAGCGACCGAGCGCACACGGAGGGCTATCCGTACCCGCAAGCGCCGGCGGCGAAGGAGAGGCAATATAAAGAGGGACGACAGGAGGAGGGGGCATGACAGGAAACGGGCGGTGCGCCATGCAATCGACAACAGCATGACATCATGTGACCTGTCAAGTTCTTACTTGACATGGGGCATCAATCGGCTTCCTGATACCATCCATTTACAGTACCAGATACCAAAATAATAAAAAAACAGTAAACCTGGTCCATGCTGGGTTTCTTATTTAAGATGAATGCGTTCTACACTACCTTCAGTACAACGATACAACGACTCCATAATTTCTCAGTTTCCGGGAAATCTCAGTATGGGTTTCTTAAGGTTCGCTTTCTTAATAGGCGTCCTGTACTCTGCTCCGGGTAATATGCATACGAGCTCAATTTGGTCGGTTTCAATTTTCGGACGAAGAAAATCTCACCTCGGCGAGTGGACCAATCAGCGGCACGACCGATTTCACCGATTGCTCAAAGCCGACAGCCGCCATCGTCTCCGCCAGCATCTGCATCGAAAGTGGGAGGAGGTGCCAAAGAGATACATCAATAGACTACACATATAGACTCGACTTTTGCAGTACGTGCATATGATAGAACATGTACAGCAGAAATTCAACACTATTAACACTACTACTCTAGGAGAACAGCAACGTAGCACAGTACAAGCTATTCCCTGGACAGACACGAGGCCGACCCCACACACTAATCCGCAACACACTATGAATAGGTATATACAGCAGTAGTGTAGGTTTCGAGGGCCAACACCTGTAAGTTGAGCATACCCGCAATGTTGATTGAAAACATATTGAAATACATCTGTCACGCTTCACCCTCTTTCCTTTGACCACCGAACACGCCTCTTCCGCTCTAGAAATAGTTCAACTACGTACGAGTTTTCACTAGAAATTGAACCAATGAATACTGAATGTGATGGTTTGAAGGGTAGAGGCCGATAGATAGACCGTATCAGGTACAACAACAAGCAGCGGGTTGATAGGCAAGAGAGAACGATGCTTGCAACTCCAGTGGCAGTACACCATACACCAGGCATAGCATATATTAGACTGCTGCAGATTACCAGGTCTGCCATACGTACAGCAGTATGATAGCGATTTGACTATATACCAGCACAAGGTATCACACTACTTCGATACTGCAACGTAGTGAATGTCAGTACTAAATACTCGTACGTAGCAGGAGGGGTGAACGCCGGATGGGAATGTCGAGACAAACCCACCAAAATGTTAGAGAGGTGGAGGAGAACAAGGACGAGCACAAGGGCAAGCACGAGGGCAAACACAGGGGACACAAAATGAAACACCGAAACGCCGGGCAAGCGAGGTTGTTTGGCATAGAACTACAGCGACAATGCCAACACCTACCACTACTCGCAAACCGACCGGTGCACGCGTCTAACGGAGCCCCGCGCTCCATAAAAAGCACGAGCGCCGCAACGTATATAGTTCTACGGGCTATGGGGGCTGCGGAATGACCAAAATACAGGGATGTCTTACGGGATGAAAACACAACAAGAACAAGCCGTACTTTGTACGTAGTGACCCTTAAAAACAAAATGGGGTGAACGCAGAATTTCTTCTGTAAGACCGGACGGGTGCGCGTAACAGGTTTGGTTCGGGAGGTATACCGTTTTCAGAAGGCATGTCTCATAGGCCACTAGTTTACTGGAATTAATATACGTGCTACGGAAAATATATACCGGTATATTTTTAGAGCTATGAGTAGGCACGACTTAAGTCACCAACTAGTTACAAGTCGGACTACGTAATCGTTAGTCGTTTTCCCCGAGGTGCCGACTATCCGACTTATTGGGTTTCTATAGTTGTAGGAAGGGTTCTTGAATAAGGGATACCTGATTATTTCACTTCGGGCGGGGCCGCTGATTGGCTCGCTTCGCTCGCGTGACTTAGGTCGGTAAGTCGGCTGGTCTCTTAGATGGCTTCGCTAGCCGACTTTCTGACTAAAGTCAGTTAGTAGGATAACGGCACCGATTATTAATAGTTGATAGTCGTGAAACCCTGCCGACTCACATCTTTACACATTTTACATAAACAGGTATGTTTATGTATCAAAGTGACTTTTTTGGACATCGGCAGTTTTTTCTCTTCCGGCCGGAGGTCTTTTCTCCTCCTCTCGGCCGCGGGGCACGCCGGAGGCTTGCGTGTACAGCACACACGCCTCAAGTTTGGGGCACGGCCGAGGTCCGTGGCGCGTGCTCTCGGCGTTTAAAGTCGCGAAAACTGGCAAGTAACTACGATGTGTGTTTCCGCCGAGCTAGAGCCTGCCAGGACAATGCAAACCCCACACATTCCAATATTATGTTCTGCTGCTGGCTACTGCTGTTGTATCATGTCCGAATACCCTGTCCATGGAACTGTCTACTATGTGGTTGCCACGGGACAGCAGCAGTCGCAAATCAAGCCCTTCTTGTTGTGACCGCCACGGACGGTGCATACACATGTATTATATGTTTGTGCGTGTGTGTGCCGTGTTTCCTGTCGACCTAGGAAGTAGGAACGAAGACATATTACACGTAACCTCAGCAGGGGCAGGACCACGAATATATGATCGCACAAATCCTTCGCATTTCAAAAGCAACCGCGCAGCCACGGTGGACAACTACAACAGCAGGAGCGGTGCAACAGCAGTACAACAGCACCACCGCTTCACACTTTGGCCTTTGTGACACAAACACGGCGGTGCCTTTTTGTTCGTATTATGTGTGTGCAGTGTTCACCAGGAGACCCATGCGATTAAGTTCACATTTCCACGCACAATTTCAAAATCAAGCACGCGTCGTCGAACCTCATCATCCTGTTGCACAGCAGTATACAGCAGTACAAGTACTCGCAGTAAATACAGCGGGGGCGCCTGATGGTGTGATGATGCTCCTCCTTTTCAACTTGCGACACCCCCGGGATTTCAAGTCAACAAGATCCCGAAGGGAAACCTTGTATATACGTGTATATATAATATGTACAAGGTTCCCCTTCGGGATTGCGGTTGAAATCAAAATCCCGGGGGGGGGGGTGTCGCAAGCCAAAAAGGGAGAACACAGCAGGCGTTTGTCCCTCGTACCAGCTACTCGTACGTACGTAGCCACCGGGAAAAATCGAAGACGTAAAAGAGCTCTTGAAAGCGAAATTAAAAAAAGTAGCCACCGGGCAAGTAACCGGGCAAGAAACACCGACTAGCCCAAACGAGTTTATAGTTAGTTCTATATAAAAGCATCTACGGCCGGCGAGGCCCCTTGACCCTTATAGGACTGGAGTCCCGTTTTGGGGACAATTTACTTAGAATTAGAGTGGTTTGTCCCCAAAATGGGACTGCAGTCCTAAAAGGGTTAATAGTACGGGGGACTATAGTAAACAGGACCAAATATTGCTCGTGAAAATAGGTAAATGCATAGGCTTTTGTGTGTACCATCGGTCCTATTTACTAGTGTTTACTATGGTCCCCCATAATAGTCGAAATGCTATGCTTGCAACGAATGCACCAGGGATAAGTGTACATACACCGACTAACTGCTGTTGCCGGCCTTGGAAGCTTTGTTCTGGCCGCGTGAGCAAACGATGAGCAGTTTACTACAGTGGTTGCGCCGTGCTCTTCGCTCTTCAACTTTGAATCCAACATGCTCCATCCGCCCTGGGACCATGTCACACGGGGCACGGGATACAACATGCTGCATTTCCGTGCTACTATTACTAGCGGCAATATCTGAGTAACATGCGTGCTAGAAAATGTACAGTAGACTACCGTGGTAGACTACAGCAGTAGTCGACTATGTACACGGTATACGAAGCATTGCCGTCGTAGCCGATAGCCGTGACAGCGCGCCATTCTAAAGCTTCCACTACCTACCGATAGAGACGCACCAGTACGACGTATTCGAACAGAGCACCAGAATTACTACGTACGGTATGCTTGTAGATGTACGAGTACCACCTTGTGAGGGCGTGCGGCCCGCTTCTGGCCTCTGGGGCGCACAGCAGCTATAAGATGATAATATGCACAGCAGTACGAGTAGTACTGACTGACAGCAGTGCGTTTGTATTCGTAACTGTAGAGCAAAGACAACGATAGGCGTTGCCGTGCTGTTCCCTAGGAGTTAGCCTAATACGAACGTGTATCGGGGTCGGTGCTATTAATAGGGTTAAGGTTAGGCTTCGGTTGGGAACTGCCAATCCGAACAAAACTACTGTAAGTGACCACTAAAATTAGGTGTTAGTATGGCCCCCGCTGTCTACGTACGCCTCGGAAAGAGGGGCACGCGTGTGTGTCGCAGCTCTTGGTGCTGCTGTGGTGCCGGTGCTGCTGTGCTGGTGTCTTTGCTCTCGCTCCCACTGGGTATCGTCGCTGCTGATTAAAAATACAGACTCGAAAATTCAACATCGAGCGCGATGGAGCACGAAATCCTGGGAAATCCTACCAAGAGAATTGGAGCGGAATCTACGTAGGAGAATAAAAAAAATCGGCGCCACAACTTCCAACAAACAAGAGACAAGCGAGCACGAGTACGTAGTACTGCTGTTACATGATGGCAGGCATAGCACGAGTATTTAGAATGAGGCAAGGGCCAGAGGCAAGATGTTTCTTACAAAGTACCTGGCATATAATTTCGTTGTTGCTGCTACTACTGTATCATACTGCTGTAGTGTTGGTGAAATGCTGCTTTTGTTGAGGTGCTGCTGCTGAGTGCTACGCGGTGCTGTGCTTGTGGAGGCGAAAACAACGGACCCTGAGCCCTAAGCATCCCTGTCGAAACACGCCACGGCAACTGAGCATTAAAACACCCCTGTCGAAACACGCCACCGCAACACTCCACCAACGCCCTTCCCGTGTGTTCCAGTGTTCCAGCAGCGACGAAGCCAGCATTGGCACCAGCGGGGCACGACCTCGACACTATTTAAGAGTGCCGTTGCCGTTGGTAAGTGTAATATACCATGGGTGTTATCGTTACGAAGGTACAGCAGTTAGTATGATAGAACGAACGCTACAAGTATGTACTGTAGTCGGCAAGGTCACAACAGACAATACATTCAGGTACAGAGTAACGCGAGTGTTTTCTGGTCTCTGGACTTGTATCTCGTCTCACCAGCGACTACTCGTACTGTACTCGTACATACCAGGTACGTGGTACGTGTGTACGACAGCGAGCTCGTTTTCGCTATACCACGCTGTTCGGATATATAAAGACCTTTTTTTATACTAATGCGATACAAAACAACCCTTATACTTCCGTACAGAGTGCCACACGAGAGGTGGGTTCCATGTTCTGCGTCTAAATATGTCGGTATGTGTCTAATGTCTACTCGTAGATGACCTGTGATACCGGTTCTGTATACAGAAGGAGAGTACTGCTTCTTCTGTAAAAGTCTACGAAGTTCCGTCGATCGTCGATATCCCTCTGTTGATGATGCAAATGTCTCCCGACAAATCGCTTCACGCCTTGTCTACTCACCCGTAGGCCACACTAAAAAAAATGTGATTCGGCACGCAGCAAGGATGCTTGAGCGTTGTTCAATGACACCGCCGCTGCCGCCGGTACCCGGGCACCGATCGTAGCAAAAAAGCTCCTCTCCTCTACGAGGGGGATGGGTGACCTAAGTCTGCCTGACAGGTGAGTTCAACAATTTCTTCTGAACACCCCCAACAAAATTGCAACACGAACAGAGTTAGAGTTCTCTCTCCGGCGGTGAACTAGGGAAGTCAAACTCGGGCAGGCCTCTAAGGCCACCTACGAAAAGTAGGAAACGTGACTCCTCTCTTGTCCACACCTTAACGTGCACGAGGCGTTGCAGGGCGATGGAGCTGCTGCTGTACCGCACCACCCTTTGCAGCTGGGTAAGGTCATCGTCGATAGATAAGTCCTCGAACGTTGGTCCTCCTTGCAAGTCCATCCCTCTCCTATATTTCCACGACAACGTAGAACACGCCGCGGAGCAGGCTAAACAGCGGGAAACACCTCTCCCCGGCAGCGACTAGGGGGTGCTCCTCTCACTCTGCCTGTCTCCCTAATCGACACCAGGGGATGATTTCCGAATGCCTCCGCCTGTTTCAAGCAAAGTTCAAATTGTACAAAACCTTCGACCGATCAAGTTTTTCGTATTTCGTGTGTTTTCGAACCATCTACCATCTGTGATCTCTGTTGAATCGACGTGCTTGGTTGTTTGCTGTTGCTGCTGCTGTGCTGCTGCTCTGTGCTCTATACCCGTACTGCTGTGGTGGAAAAACAAAATACTGATTATCTGCTCGCTATTGTGCGGGATTGCTCTGTTCTTTTGCCCAGAATGCTGGTTGCTTCTTCCTCGACAAGGACTACGAGCTGTGTTGAGAGCATCTCAATGGTACGAGAGACGCAAAACGTATCCTCATCAGAAATTTGAAATCATCCTACTCTAAAATCTACCTGGTATGATACTTGGGCGAATGAATGTAGATCTCGTCAAAGTTCGTAATTTTGTGAAAAACTGAAAACAAAATGTAATTTTCGTTTTTTATTTTCCCCGTTTTTTTCCGATTTTCTCGGAATACGGAATACTGCACCCGTATCCCAATACGTAACCGCCACAGAAAACAATCGACGCCCCCCCTTCCGCCCCCCTCCACCCCCACCCCCGGCTACGTACCGCGATATGTGACGGGAAAATCGCATCAGGACTCGTCTTCTCCGCTCTGAACACGTGTTGCGCGTCTCGTGCCAACAGCTACAGGCAACCCAACATGGAGTGCGCACAAGTCGTTGCACCGGCTCTCCCCGCCGGGGTGAGGCCCGCACCGAGTACTGTCGGCGAGCCGGGGCGAGAAGATAGAACATCATTGTCGGGCTGGTTGGGAGAAACTCCGCCTGCTGTGGAGACGAGTAATCGAGGTCAGCCCACCCGAACAAGAAGGCTGCGAGGCAGCTGCGACTTCTGCACCAAGCGGAAACGCAAGTGCGACGGGGACCCAGACCTGAATCAGACTCGCCACGGGGACAACCGCTGCAGGTGAGCATTGTCGCGGTCTTTGCCCGCGCTCCCTCGTTTCGGCGTTGCACCAAACGTGTGCTCCCTTCTTCTCTCCGTGCCCTCTCGGGAGAAGGGTTTTTCTTTTTGCGTTTCAAAACGAAAAGGCATGCATGTATACCGTAAATAATAAGGAATTTCTTGAAGAGCTCTCTGCTGTTTTAGAGCCATGATTCAACCACAACGCATGAGGATGGTCGTATTCACAGCGGCGGGCGGCGGGGGCACTCGCGAGTGGCCCCCAAGGCTCGCAAAAAGCAGACGCGTTCGCCGACAACAGAGGAGGATTTTCGCAAGCGAAGGCAAGCGAAGGAGTCGGCGTACTCGTACGAACGCTGGGATATCATGACGATCTACGCCCCATGTTGATACCTTGCGCAGGTAGCTACGTAGAGGCTCGTACTATGTACGTAGAAGTGCTGCTGTTTGTTGTAACGAACGAGCTTCTTTTCGGTAAAGATATGCGATGGCCGAGCGCGCCAGGCGGAGCCTCTACGAGACGGGTTATTGTTTCGTTTTTTCGTTTTTTTCATTTTATCACCACGTTTGTAGAATCCACGTTTTTGCCGTGTAATGGATGGCCGGCCTGCTGTGGGTGGGTCTACGAATCAACGTGAAACATATAGACGTCATTACGAGAGGCTGGCAGTGTGCCAGGTGTGGTGGCGGTGTTGAATCATAGGTGTCAGGTTGTTGTGTGTTGGCGTGTTGGCTTGGCTTCGTGCCATGTCATACCTGTCCTACCCTCGGTACAGCTGCTTTGACGCGCATCAGTATTGTTATACCTACCTGTGGTATGAAGAAATCTTATACCTGGTATATTGTTGCCTATCAACACTATTATTGTATGTGTCAACTCTAACATTATCCCATAATATAAAGTGTGGGTTGATCGGTTGACTTCCGACGCTCCGTGACGGAACAACGATTGCTTGATGATTACTTGACGGCGAAGTCCCGAAAAATGCCGCCTTAAACCATATACCCACAGCAGTCCATCTCAGGTTGCTGATCCTATCCCGTGTGCCCGCAAGACAATGTAGTGGACATTCTTTCGTCAGTGGACGCAAAGGCCGCCCGCCAGAAAAAAAATCCACGACCAGCACTCGACCAACACTTTCGTTTTTTCGGGGTCGGCCATCTGGGGGAGGGGGCGTACTCATGATTTGCTTTCCTTTAGTCATTTGACCATATTGACCACGCATCCCTTTCGAGACGGAGCACCGTTCCTACCCCTAATAAGAGACACCTCCAACATTTGGGCGCTCGTTACGTTGTTTCCGTATACTACAAATATATGTTTGGGGCAGTATGGGCCCGCCGAGTGAGGAAATCTGAAAGAAGAATCCAAGGGTCACCACGAGAGGAGGGGTCGGGGTTATAGAGGTGCGGGGGGGGGGCGGGGACAGTGTGAGCCCGCCGAGTGAAGGAAAAATATAAGAAAAATCCTAGGGTCTCCACGGGAGGAACGGTGCGGGTGGGAGTGCAGTGTGGGCCCGCCGGGTGAAATAAAAATATAAGAAAAATCCTAGGGTATCCACGAGAGGAAAGGGTAGGGGTGGGGGGGGGGTAGTGTGAGCCCGCTGGCGAGGAAAATTCCAAGAAAATTCCAAGGATCACCACGAGAAGGGGGATGGGGGGCGGAGCCTTGTAGGCTGTTGGGGTACATGTGAATAGTGCTGCCTGGCAAGCCGGGGTTTACGTCGACTTTATCTCGTTGTCGTTGTTGGTGATGTTGGTGTTGTTGGTGTTGGTGTTGGTGTTGCTGTTGCTGCTGGTGGTAGTGTTGGTGGAGTTGGTGTTGATGTTGTTGTTTGTTGTTGTTGGTGTTGTGTTGTTGTCGATGTTGTTGTTGGTGTTGTTAGCAGGATTGGTGTCGCTGTTAAGTGGTGCCGGTGGTGGCGGCGGTGTTGGTGTTGGTATTAAGTGAGTGTTGGCGGGGGTTAGTGTTGGTGGTGGGAGTTGGTGTTAGTGGTGGCGGTGGTGTTGGTGGTGGTGGCCGTGGTGTTGTGGGTGTCGGTGGTTGATGCTGTTGTCGCCATGACTTTGTATGCGTGTGTTTACATGGTTCTATATATAGACTATACGTGCACTTGCATCATACAAGTGTATTTGTGTGTGTGTATACCCGGTGGTCTAGCAGGTAACCACGAAGCCAGTTAAGTTTGAGGTCGAGGGTTCGAGTCTTGCTACGCGGTGCTGTGCTTGTGGAGGCGAAAACAACGGACCCTGAGCCCTAAGCATCCCTGTCGAAACACGCCACGGCAACTGAGCATTAAAACACCCCTGTCGAAACACGCCACCGCAACACTCCACCAACGCCCTTCCCGTGTGTTCCAGTGTTCCAGCAGCGACGAAGCCAGCATTGGCACCAGCGGGGCACGACCTCGACACTATTTAAGAGTGCCGTTGCCGTTGGTAAGTGTAATATACCATGGGTGTTATCGTTACGAAGGTACAGCAGTTAGTATGATAGAACGAACGCTACAAGTATGTACTGTAGTCGGCAAGGTCACAACAGACAATACATTCAGGTACAGAGTAACGCGAGTGTTTTCTGGTCTCTGGACTTGTATCTCGTCTCACCAGCGACTACTCGTACTGTACTCGTACATACCAGGTACGTGGTACGTGTGTACGACAGCGAGCTCGTTTTCGCTATACCACGCTGTTCGGATATATAAAGACCTTTTTTTATACTAATGCGATACAAAACAACCCTTATACTTCCGTACAGAGTGCCACACGAGAGGTGGGTTCCATGTTCTGCGTCTAAATATGTCGGTATGTGTCTAATGTCTACTCGTAGATGACCTGTGATACCGGTTCTGTATACAGAAGGAGAGTACTGCTTCTTCTGTAAAAGTCTACGAAGTTCCGTCGATCGTCGATATCCCTCTGTTGATGATGCAAATGTCTCCCGACAAATCGCTTCACGCCTTGTCTACTCACCCGTAGGCCACACTAAAAAAAATGTGATTCGGCACGCAGCAAGGATGCTTGAGCGTTGTTCAATGACACCGCCGCTGCCGCCGGTACCCGGGCACCGATCGTAGCAAAAAAGCTCCTCTCCTCTACGAGGGGGATGGGTGACCTAAGTCTGCCTGACAGGTGAGTTCAACAATTTCTTCTGAACACCCCCAACAAAATTGCAACACGAACAGAGTTAGAGTTCTCTCTCCGGCGGTGAACTAGGGAAGTCAAACTCGGGCAGGCCTCTAAGGCCACCTACGAAAAGTAGGAAACGTGACTCCTTTCTTGTCCACACCTTAACGTGCACGAGGCGTTGCAGGGCGATGGAGCTGCTGCTGTACCGCACCACCCTTTGCAGCTGGGTAAGGTCATCGTCGATAGATAAGTCCTCGAACGTTGGTCCTCCTTGCAAGTCCATCCCTCTCCTATATTTCCACGACAACGTAGAACACGCCGCGGAGCAGGCTAAACAGCGGGAAACACCTCTCCCCGGCAGCGACTAGGGGGTGCTCCTCTCACTCTGCCTGTCTCCCTAATCGACACCAGGGGATGATTTCCGAATGCCTCCGCCTGTTTCAAGCAAAGTTCAAATTGTACAAAACCTTCGACCGATCAAGTTTTTCGTATTTCGTGTGTTTTCGAACCATCTACCATCTGTGATCTCTGTTGAATCGACGTGCTTGGTTGTTTGCTGTTGCTGCTGCTGTGCTGCTGCTCTGTGCTCTATACCCGTACTGCTGTGGTGGAAAAACAAAATACTGATTATCTGCTCGCTATTGTGCGGGATTGCTCTGTTCTTTTGCCCAGAATGCTGGTTGCTTCTTCCTCGACAAGGACTACGAGCTGTGTTGAGAGCATCTCAATGGTACGAGAGACGCAAAACGTATCCTCATCAGAAATTTGAAATCATCCTACTCTAAAATCTACCTGGTATGATACTTGGGCGAATGAATGTAGATCTCGTCAAAGTTCGTAATTTTGTGAAAAACTGAAAACAAAATGTAATTTTCGTTTTTTATTTTCCCCGTTTTTTTCCGATTTTCTCGGAATACGGAATACTGCACCCGTATCCCAATACGTAACCGCCACAGAAAACAATCGACGCCCCCCCTTCCGCCCCCCTCCACCCCCACCCCCGGCTACGTACCGCGATATGTGACGGGAAAATCGCATCAGGACTCGTCTTCTCCGCTCTGAACACGTGTTGCGCGTCTCGTGCCAACAGCTACAGGCAACCCAACATGGAGTGCGCACAAGTCGTTGCACCGGCTCTCCCCGCCGGGGTGAGGCCCGCACCGAGTACTGTCGGCGAGCCGGGGCGAGAAGATAGAACATCATTGTCGGGCTGGTTGGGAGAAACTCCGCCTGCTGTGGAGACGAGTAATCGAGGTCAGCCCACCCGAACAAGAAGGCTGCGAGGCAGCTGCGACTTCTGCACCAAGCGGAAACGCAAGTGCGACGGGGACCCAGACCTGAATCAGACTCGCCACGGGGACAACCGCTGCAGGTGAGCATTGTCGCGGTCTTTGCCCGCGCTCCCTCGTTTCGGCGTTGCACCAAACGTGTGCTCCCTTCTTCTCTCCGTGCCCTCTCGGGAGAAGGGTTTTTCTTTTTGCGTTTCAAAACGAAAAGGCATGCATGTATACCGTAAATAATAAGGAATTTCTTGAAGAGCTCTCTGCTGTTTTAGAGCCATGATTCAACCACAACGCATGAGGATGGTCGTATTCACAGCGGCGGGCGGCGGGGGCACTCGCGAGTGGCCCCCAAGGCTCGCAAAAAGCAGACGCGTTCGCCGACAACAGAGGAGGATTTTCGCAAGCGAAGGCAAGCGAAGGAGTCGGCGTACTCGTACGAACGCTGGGATATCATGACGATCTACGCCCCATGTTGATACCTTGCGCAGGTAGCTACGTAGAGGCTCGTACTATGTACGTAGAAGTGCTGCTGTTTGTTGTAACGAACGAGCTTCTTTTCGGTAAAGATATGCGATGGCCGAGCGCGCCAGGCGGAGCCTCTACGAGACGGGTTATTGTTTCGTTTTTTCGTTTTTTTCATTTTATCACCACGTTTGTAGAATCCACGTTTTTGCCGTGTAATGGATGGCCGGCCTGCTGTGGGTGGGTCTACGAATCAACGTGAAACATATAGACGTCATTACGAGAGGCTGGCAGTGTGCCAGGTGTGGTGGCGGTGTTGAATCATAGGTGTCAGGTTGTTGTGTGTTGGCGTGTTGGCTTGGCTTCGTGCCATGTCATACCTGTCCTACCCTCGGTACAGCTGCTTTGACGCGCATCAGTATTGTTATACCTACCTGTGGTATGAAGAAATCTTATACCTGGTATATTGTTGCCTATCAACACTATTATTGTATGTGTCAACTCTAACATTATCCCATAATATAAAGTGTGGGTTGATCGGTTGACTTCCGACGCTCCGTGACGGAACAACGATTGCTTGATGATTACTTGACGGCGAAGTCCCGAAAAATGCCGCCTTAAACCATATACCCACAGCAGTCCATCTCAGGTTGCTGATCCTATCCCGTGTGCCCGCAAGACAATGTAGTGGACATTCTTTCGTCAGTGGACGCAAAGGCCGCCCGCCAGAAAAAAAATCCACGACCAGCACTCGACCAACACTTTCGTTTTTTCGGGGTCGGCCATCTGGGGGAGGGGGCGTACTCATGATTTGCTTTCCTTTAGTCATTTGACCATATTGACCACGCGCCCCTTTCGAGACGGGCCTCCGGGGGGGGGGGGGGGGGTACTCTATATCTATGCATGGCCGAAGTCGTATGACCATAAGACTACGGGGGGGGGGCTGGTAAGCCACACTAAGACAAGTGATACGCTGAGTAGGGGATGGTTAACATGCGTCCCCTCCCCACGAACGCCGTGCTATATTTATCGATCGCGAACAGCAGTCTCCTATTCTCCTTCAATCGTTGGAAGGCCGAATACCTCGCCTCAGATGAAACGATGCTAGGAAACGTGCCGATAGACTCCGTTGATCATGTCTGAACTTGCAGTGTCCAGTGTGCAGTAATCCGCCACATTCGTGTCTGTGGGAACTTGTATGGCGATTGGCGATACAGAGCGATATGTTGTGGTTTTTTTTCGGCCCGCCCGGAGTTGGGGCTGGGGGGATGGCCAGACTTTTTATTTTGGGGGCGCCCATTTGGTGGACGGAATATGTTTTTGCTTCACTCTCAATTATTTCTGCAATCATACAGCAGTAACGGGCCCGCGAATAAGAAAGTGCCTACTGAAGAACAAAATGCTTACTTTTGGGTCGAAACTAAGAAAATAGCCCTACGAAAGAGACCTCGTTTTGGCGACCAAGATAAGAAAGAGCAATATTAGAAAGAGTAACAGGGCGAGTTTCAATAAGAAACATGTAGTTTTCGCCTTCACGCTGAGCTCAATAAGAAACTCTTGCCAGACCCTCACACTTGTACTGCTCGTGCCGTACAGCAGTAAATAGTACACGTACCGCTTCGTCAGTAGCTGACAAATGAACAACATGTATTTGGTACATCTGTAAATGTATGAAAATTCCGGAATACAACGCCCTTCTCTTTCGGCCGCGGGCATTTTCTCGTGCTCTCGGCCGCGGGGAGGGGGCACGCAGGGGGCCCGCGTGCACACACGGCTCAAGTTTGGGCCCCCGACGGGGTCCGCGGCGCGTACTATGGATGTTGAAAGTCGCGAAACCTACGTACTCGTAGCAAGTAAACACGGGGAGGCATTCCGAGTTGACGCGGCCACCCGAGCAAGGGTCACCCTTTCTGAATTTCCGGCATGAATAGGAAAAAGCATACGAGGACAAGAAAAGCACGTTTCAATATTTACGTACCTTCGGTGGACGAGAATCTTGACGTAGGAAAGTGACCTGGCCTTGAGTAACAAATAAGAATCGGAGGCTCACTCCGAATAGGAGTTTCTTTTTGCCGGGTTTATAATTGTGTTTTATATTTTGCGCCGCCTGGTACCCTGGTGTACTGCTGATGTGTAGCAGTAGGTCTACTGCTGCAGTATTAATAGTAGACAAGAGCAGTTCACGAACCTGGTAGCATTGATAGCAGGTAGAGTCAAGCAGTCCGACCGACATAAAACGCGCGGTATGCATCGACGCTGCTGTGCTGGATGATAGGCAGGAAAACACACACACACCGTAGCCTTGGGCACCTCTAGGGCCCACCAAGTACAGCAGCTCGACGCTGGATCGGGACGATGAACGTATCGTATATCTCCTCGTATATTGTGCAGCACCAACGTGCCAACAATGACCATGCCCCGAGTTGCGATGCCACACGTGACAACGGTAGTTGGAATTGTCGTATTTGTCATTGTCATTGCCCTTTGTCATGTCCGGCCTTTGAGCGCTTAAACATCGTCCACCGAAAAGCACTCAAACTACGAGTACCAACCTTTTGAAAAGTAAAAAGTTGAATGAGCTTATAGAGCTACCGTGGACCCACTGAACCGCAGGGGCAGCAGCTCTACGAGTGTTCAATACTCGGTATGTACTGATAAGCAGAAATTTAGATGTACATGTACCGGTATAGATGTGTGTACCGAATTACCTGGTACCTGGTATACGAATTGTGCAGAGTGAATGTTAATGTTATGAGCTACGAGTACAGCAGCAGTATTTGTTACATTAATATTAATAGTATCACTACGTATGTATATATACTTGATTGGATAAACACATAGACTACCCGAAGCAGAATAACAACTGCATACTGGCATCATTTGTGTGAGTACACTAAACAGAGGAGAGAGCCTAATTGCACCTCGGCCGGCCGTTTTTTCTCGAAAAACGCCTCCAAAATACGCCGCGGAGCCGCGCGACGACCGCCCCTGCCGACCTCGAGCCACCCAAAAAGGTTGAGGTCAGGATTGGGGTCGGCCTCGCCCGACCTGCGAGATAGAAATTGACCAAAATGCGTTGCACGAGTTATTTGCAAGGTGCCGCGTCGCTGCAATGAGAGGCACCCAGCACAGAGTAACAAGCGCAAGCGTTAAACCTAAAACTCTCCCGGTACTACAGTAGTTCTCGTATATATCAGGAGTGCCGTGTGATGATGCGAGTTATCGCACAGGGGATGTGAAGTTTTTTCAGCGCTCGATTTGTCGAGAGCGGTGAGGGGTGCTACGATAACGTCGGACATTTTTTTTTCCCGGATGGCTATTCGTTCGACCAGCTCTTTCCGAAAACGCTTTGTTCGGTATTTACAGTAGTATTTAGCACCCTTGCCATTGTCGAGAGACCGAGCGCTGAAACACGATCGTTCGCACCCCTGCTGTGCGATGACTCGCATCCTTTACGGTGTGTATTTCTCGGAGTACCGGATATGTTTCAGCCGGCGTTTCTACTATGTGATATGTTACGAGGGGCATTACATTAGTCTTGACAGCAATGGTGTGTAGCGGTAGCTTTTACGAAGTATTGGAAGGGATCTTGAAGTTTGTATTTTGCTTCCTCTTGGAGGGCCGAGTTTTTTTCCGTGGGCAGGAAGGGAACCACGCAAGATTTTTTTTGTATCATTTTCTCACATAATAGAAAAATCACACGTTATATGTACAGGTCCTGCGGGGACCTGATCCCTGATCTCACCCAGATTTAAGCCCTGAAAACCCCGAACCGATTCTAGAGTATACATATCATGCATATTTTTTTACTCCGACGGATGGGTAAAAGTACAGCTCAATGTAACGCCTACAGTCTTCCAGTATGGGGGACTCAAGAGGGAGAAAATATCAAAATCTCCGTTTGATGTTCATATCAGAGTCGAAACGAGGTGATCTTCCTTAATTTCTAGAGCTGTGGGTCGGTACGACTTGAGTCACCAACTATAGCAGCAGCAGTGGGTTCCCCGAGTTGAGAGAGGTGTGGTACAGGCGGGAAACACATCTTGCAGAGTGGGAACTAGATCAAGCTTTCGTAGTGTACGTAGGCGGGCCCAGCCGAGTTAGCCTCTCTTAGCCCCTTTGGGGCCCCTTTGGCAGCGACCAAAAAACAATGACCATTTTCGTCGTTGTGATCAACCGTCTACGAGCAGCGTGAGGGCCTATAATAGAAGTGCGGGTACGTATGCGAGGATCATGTTGAGCTCGTGCCGTACGACTCCTTGCACCGTAAATCGTGACACCAATTTGTATCATCTCTCAAATCACGCATTGGCCGTCGCTGTACGTAGTCGTCTCTTTTTATCGCCGTGTTTTCTGTCCTAAGGCCCACGATGGTCAAGTCACCGACTATTAATAGTTATTTTCAATTCGAGGCCACGGCGGTGTGCGTACAGCAGTAGGGGTCCGTCCCTCCATATGGCGTTCTGAGGAAGACGGTATCCCGATATAAGGCGGTCGAAACCGCTTGGCGCCACTGGGGAATTGCACTCACAACCTGGAATTAATAAGCCGGCTTCCCCCGATAAGGCGGTCATATTGCTGTATCTGGCACACCACAAAAGCGTCGTATGAACAGGAAGGGCGTGACACTTTACGAATAGTATCACTACGCTAGCGCGCGTGTCGGCAAAACCCCTTACCGGTACATCTTACACCGCACTTGGGACGCACCCCCTGTCCCCTACCCCAGCAGCCCGGGCTGCTTCGTGTGACCGATGCTATTACAGCAGGGGTCCCCCGGTAAGGCGATGTTACAGGCAGTCGGTACCCCGAGTCAATGAGAGGGCACGCTGAGAGATGTTACAGGCACTCGGTACCCCGAGTCAATGAGAGGGCACGCTGAGAGAATAGTATAGTCAAGAGAGGCCGAATCAGCTGGACCCGCCTACACTCGTACAGCTGTCTTACTTCCCACTGCTGTGCATAAGAGAGGTGTTTTGGGCCTGTACCACACCCACCTCTTGAAAGTGGGGGCACCCACTGCTGTACGTGTCGCACTTTTTTTTTTTTCTTGGTCGCCTTACATGGCTCCCCAAAAAAAAGGGTTAAGCTCGCTATATTTCCACCTCACCAATATCATAATCTATGAAATTCGTCGTGTGGTGATTTTCACTCGTATTTCTGATGCGAGTAGTACATTGTACCGGGCGGGGTGAAGGCGGGGGCGGCTTGGCGCCCCCGTATTCAAGGCTATGATGTGCACACCGCTCCAACGTATAGGCCCAAAGAACACAAAACAGGCTAGACTCGATAACGATTACGTCGAGCACTCTGTAAAGGGAGCTGGCAATAGGAGAATGGAAGCTGTTGGGGTCGGACGGAGGCGTTATCACGTGATCACCCTCGCAGGCGTTTGCGGCATTTGCACACCTTAGGGAGGCGGGGGTACGCTAGTAAGCGGCCACTGGCCACACGTTGAAAAGGCGGAAGGCGTTACTGTCGAAACCAAATCTGGCGATGCTGCTTGTGTTTTGTCATTTGTCAGATACTTGTAGTATTAATGTGTTACTAGCCTCAAGGGTTTCCTTGAATAGTCCAGAGGAGGCTTTTTCGCTGCGCGGAACACGCGTTGGGGGCGTATTGCGCACCCCGCACAGACAGCCGGGGGGGGGCAGCGGAGGGCCGCCAAAGGTTAAAAAACCGCGACATTAGCGTAAAATTACCCCCGAAAAACACTCTTAATAGTGACCAAACGTTTGCCCGAAAATCAATTAATATTCTGGTATTACACCGATAGTTGTGTACAAAGTCTTGTGCATAGTCTTTTGTCTATTGCCCTATTATAAGATACTGACAATAGTGCCTCAAAACGGTTTCGGTTGCGGCGAACAAAGGGCCTGCAAAAACTTGGCCTGCGACGAAAGAACATGTTGCACAGCCTGAAAACGCTTTTTTGGCAAGCCGCAAACACGCCTCTGACGGGTGTTAGGCGATTATATCATATCGTATACCTGGTATATTTTATACATCGATATGTGCGGGAGCGCAACAACCATAACAATAATCCTATCTACCCTTTGTTCAATAATCGCCCGCCACGTCCGCAGTACTACGTGCGAGCCGCAAGCTGAAAAGGTTGTTTTTGATGTTGCGGCAAGCCGCACACGCCTCCGATGCTTCTTGCGCTATTATGCTATTATTATGTGTTGACGTGCAACAGCAGCGCTTGCACGTCAACACGTACATATTTGCACATTTGCCTCGTATTATTATTATTATTATTAATACTACCTGGTATATCACTATTAATACTAATAGCCGCCCTCCCGTGGCATTTGATATGTATGTGCGCTATTAGCGCAACAACACTGCGACGACGTACCTGGCATATATCACTTGGTACCTGGTATATATATTTAATTTTTTTAATATATTATATGTATCGGGTGTTCATGGATATGATACCCGCCTCGTATTAATTGTCGCCCGCGATGTCTACAACAGACAGGATACAGGAGTAGACCTGATACCTGATCTATAGGTTGGCCGTCGGTGTAAAAGGCGAGCAGCGCCTCGCAAAGAAAATCCACGCATGCATGCATGCATGCATGCACAACACAGCTGATGATGCAGAAACGGGCTGCAGCTTTGCAGCTGCTGTGGTCGCTGTGAAGCGCACAAAGGGCTCTCCCCCGTATCATATCACCGCCGTACGATATCCCCTGGCTGGACTAAGCTAAGCCCTGGACCCAACACCGAATTCCCCCTAAAAATACGAATTTAGCCCTCTCTTTTCCGAGTTGGTGTCTGGTTAGTCTGGTTCCCTGTGGTTCCTGCTCCGGTGAATTCGTGGGTTCGGCTTCCGCGTTTTTCGGCCGAGCGATTGTCAACCATTTGTTTTCGTGGATATTTTAATGTTTCATATTTCATTGCGTAGTGTTAAATGTATACAGCATGATATTTATATGTACGGTAGTACGAGTTTCTCAATCTGACTGATGTATTGCTTGTAGTGTGCTGCTTATAGCATAATATATGTTATATTAGTACTACTGCTGTTATCGTCTGTTTTTCGTTACCTGGTATAATTTGATACGAGGTCCGTTGTTATATACCAGGTATACAGCCAGTAATCGACACCATGATATTGATGGATGCGTTCATTGTACTTCTCTTATGTATATATGATACGGTATATATCTCATTTATCCCTCGTCTGTTTTTTGTTTTTATTTTCCGACAGCCCAGCGTTTGGTATACCATGATACTGGTTGTATATCTGAAGATCTGATTAGGGTTTACTCAGGGTTTCGGCGTACGCTTCTGAATTACTGATGACTGATAGGTGATAGGACATGCGATGATGGATCTTTTAGCATACCCGTCACTAGGGCCGAAGTACACATATACCCGAGGGTAGAGATTTAGATATTATATTATATGTATCTCACATAATATTATATAACCAGGTACCTCGTATATACCTGGTAAAATATGTATAATACCACGATCAGTGCATGTATGTATGTATGTTTTCTGCCATAATACTGCGCAAACAGGTATCTCATCGCCAATGTAAAGTACGTGGCCACGGGACAGTTTATTGTAGCTCTGTAGTGGATTACCACGTAAGGATGTACACAGACTTGGGGACTCGTAAGGGGAGCCGGGGGGAGGGCGGGGTTGGCGAACCGAAAACTATGCTTATAGCCTACACACTATGCACCATATTATTAAGGGACCTCGCCGAGCCTGATTCCTGATTCTCGATCCTTGTTCCGAGGCGAGAATACAAGAAAACACGAATACCGATCTTTATTTCTATATCTTCTCCGTATCGCGTATTATATCTCAATGTGATGAATACGATATGTTTGATGTGATATCACGATCGTTCGTGCGACCTCGGATGTTGAAACCATGTAGGCGTGTCGGCCTGCGTCCTCCGCATTTAGTGCAGCAGACGAAGTACTTCAAGCTTGAAGTACTCGTCGAAAGAGGCGGCAATCGGGAAAATCCCTCCCCCCGTGTTCGCCTGCGTGGTGGAGCTTTTCTGCATTGACGTTTTTGTTTCGCTCGTGCAGCGTCTCCTCCGCGTCGTGTGTGTGTTCTTTACGTTAAACCGGTCCTTACACCCGTCGACATGGTGTATTCCCCGTTATTTTTTGTATACTACTGCTGCACCAATACAAGGACCGTTTTATACTATTAATAACATTTAATCGAAATGGTCCATATATTTCGGTTCAGAGTGGTAGGTTTTGTTTTGGTGACCCTTTTTCCGTTTTCCCGTGCGGCGATGATAACGGTGTGTGTGTTCTTCACATTAACGCCAAAATATCAAATATAGCATATAGAGAAAATTATACAGCTACCAGGTACGTCGCAAAGATGAGTTTCGACATCCTCGATCTCACAGCTGTTGTTTTTTTCTTCTTTTTATAATAGAGAAAATTAAAAAGGACGTGAAAAACCGCGTGGCAATGCTTTTTTTTTCTTGAAATTTTTCGGGGCACAGCAGCATACCTCCCTTTCTCCCTTGCGTATGACGTGCATCCTCGGATATTTCTCTTCAGCTCTTTGATTTGATTCCCTTTTTTTTCTCGTTTCTTCCCTTTTGCTTTGTTTCTGTCTTTGCTTTGTCCCCCCCCCCCTTTTCTTCATTACTTTAATAATAGTTTCTTTGTTTTTTTGTTTTTGTTTTTTCGTTATTTTCTTTTTCAGTGAATGGGTCTACATACCACAGCAGCAGTAGTATATCTCGTAATGGAAAGAACACACACGGCACACGGTAGACTTGTATCATATACATATTCATACATGATACATTCGTATTCACACGTATACATATTACCACAGGTACGTATCGTATTTAACGTTCTTGCGTTTGTTTGTTTGGTTCGAGTTTTCTGTTTTGCCGCCCCACCGCCGAGCGTCATAATGTCGTCGTGTCGTCAGCACTGGTCGTGCGTGCCATAAGGGCATCGTCGCCGACCGCCGACCGTCACCTGTCGACGGGTAGAAAGGAAGGTTTAATGTGAAGAACACACACAGAGTCACCATGTCACCATGCTCTTATATGTGTCGACTGGCAGAAAGAACATTTTGATAAATATGAAGAACACACACATGGCGGTTGCCCCGGTGAACTATTAATATTAATACCTGATCGTGTGACTATTAATATATGTATACGAAGCTATTAATACCTGGTACCTGGTACGAAGATTGCGTGAGTTCGAATTCCGCCAAAGGGGCTTTTTCCTACGTAGGCAGTAGGGCTGGGTATTGGCTGACAGTCGGTACATAGCGATTATACTGCTGCCGTCAAAACCAATCAGTACACTGGGTTGTAGCAGTATACTGCCTTTCCTCTCTCCTCCCGAAACGTAATTGGTGGGTTTCCGTACTATAATATGGCGTGTTTCTTGGGCGTACGTACGATGAAGAATACTGGCGAATAGGCTGTGCCAGGTCAAGCAGATTACTACTGCCAGTAGACTACTATTGCTGGTACATGCTGTGCCAGTGCCCAGCCCTGCTTCTTCCTGTGCAATCATTGACTTGATAATATATACCCGTGTAGCAGATTCGTATCAATAGTGCCTACAAGTACTATTTAGTATATACTTACTAATACCAAGTAATTATACTAATAGTACTCGTAGCGTGTGTACATATTTATACGATTCGACGCAAGTCAAGGAAGGAAGAACATACTGAACTGTTCTCGCGATACATGCCATATAATAGAAGTATACAACTGAAGGCGGGCACCTTAGTAGGAGGGAGGGGGGGGTGCCTGCTATGTGCTGATGTGACCCCGGATCTGAGTTACGAAAGCAGGAAACTGGAGAAGTAGGGCGGAGACAATAATGGGACTCGTACGTACGTACATCGTAGCGAAAATAAAAAAGAAAACACATGATTATATCATATGTACGTACGTCGCAGAGGACGAGCTCGCTTCGTTGGTTGAGTCCGGATTTGGGAGCAATCAATCATGTAGAAAAACACTGGATCGTGCATGGCGTTGATCACAAACAACTCGGGTGCCATTAGACTTAACTTATACCTGATACCTGGTACTATTTAATAGTTTACAAGCAAGCATGCTTTGCGTGTATTGTTTATTCAACAGAGCGTAGGTTTTTGAGGGTACCAGTATCGCTTGATACACGCCGTTGGTGTTGCATCAGCTGGCGTAAATCTGCTGCTCTCAGGCGAACTTCCTCAGACGTGCCCGAATCACATTATTATGCTCTAAAAATGAGGAAGGGTTTCGTCACGAAGTTGTAAGGCGTTCGTTCCCAACCGGTGAGCTCATTTTTGGCTTCGGCTAACGATAGCCGCCGGCGGCCACCACCCCGACCCGGAACTCTTAACCCTAACCCTAACCAGAGGCATGCCTGCTTGGTTGGTGTGCCACCTGGTCTGGTCGTTGTGCTTGGAACGGCTCTATTTGCTGCTCGATCGCATCTAAGAAACTTCGCCTGAACGGGCAGATCTACGTTATAAGCACGAGTTGCATGTATCAGCAGCGCCGCACTCCACCTTTTATTATGAACGTATATATATACGTCGTATGTGTATGATATATACAACACAGCAGTACGTAGTTTTGAAAATACAGCAGCAGCAGTCTGGCACAGTACGGGGTACGAACGTACATATACGAACCAGGCATATTTTTCAGATAATGTTCTCGTTTCCTTCCTCGAAAGAGGCTCGTGGGACGAACTTGCAATGGTTGGATGGCCTTTTCATCCCGTCTGTTCCACTCAGCGTTAGCGTTCGTCGCATATACAAAACATACTACAGATAACAGGTGTGTCGCATTTTATTTTCGTTTTCAACATAATCGTGCAGCAATTCCTCTGTCCTTGTTTTTTTTCGGCGGGGTACCTACCGGACGACGCCATTTACCATTTAGGTGGTCTTGTTCATACTCATGGCTCATGGCCTTATTTTTTACTCTTGTACTTTACTCCCAAAAATATCACATACTACAGCAGTACTACACTGCTGTAGTTTCAAGTGAGTTTTTTTTTCGGGACAAGCCCATTACCTGGTCTTATCTCCCGAAAAGTCTTGAACCTGATGGTTTCAAAGTGGGTACCCATCTGCTTTACTATTAATATTTTCCTTTTGTTTTTTTGTTTTCGTTTTTCTCTTTTTTAACGCATCTGGGTTGCTATATAGCATGTGTACGGACACGGTGTGTGTGTTCTTCACATTGAACCTTCCTTTCTACCCGTCGACATCCAGCACACCCACTGCTGTCCGTGCCGATTCTTAATCCTAGAGAGGTACCAGTTCTGTGACACAGAGATACTACGCTGCACAGTAAGCAGAGCAGATGATGCAGTGCCACATACGACAGTCAAGACCTACCCTGCTAGCAATCCAGGTGCATGCATGAGAAAAAAGAGTAAAATAATAAGAGAAAAAGCGAAAAGGAAAACATCGTACGTAACGGATATAAAAATAAACATAATAAAGCAAATCAACAAATAATTAAACAACCAAACAAAAGCGTGGTGGATGTCGACTGGCTGCTGGAAAGAAGGGTTTGATGTGAAAAAACGCACACACGTTGTCGTGCCGGTCGTACATGTCTGTGTGTGTGTTCTTCACATTAAACCTTCCTTTCTACCGACAATGCACTACTGCTGTAGTATACATGTCTCTGATGTGTCGTGGGTTTCGTGGCCAGGGCTTTTATCTCCCTACTCGTAGGATGAAGAATTGGCAGGTACACTGGGTGTCGCCGACGGTTTAGTGTGAAGAACACACACCTCTGGTATGAACACCACTGCTGGGTGGTGTGCTGGAAGTGCAAATTCCGTTTGGTATTGATAGATGAAATACCAAACGTTCCTTACACCTCCGGCCACAGCAGCGGTTGTTGTTGTTGTTATCTTCACATTAAACTCGTTTCAGTTGCTAATCCCTATATTTAATGTGAAGAACACACACACACACATAGTCTGATCTAGCAAGATCACGGCCCGTGGTCACAAAAGTGCTAGAGCCATCAGAGAATCCTAAAGAACACGTACACTTAGCAGGGAAAGGATACACAAGTCCGAAGAGGTACACCTATAATCCCTACAGCATGTTATGCGTGTCCAAAACTGAACTACACGCCCGCAATCTCCATTCGACTACAGCAGCATCGTCCCCCCCCCCCCTCCCACTCTTTACCAATGAATTTGCCGACTACAGCGTAACTACTGTCTGAAGTGCTGTCTGTACAAAAACACACGGTAGGCGTGGGAACAAGATGGAGCACGCAGCTGCTGTCTGAAGTGCTGCCGGAATGACAGTCCGCGGGCACACAGTGAAAAAGAACAGCCAACCAAAGCCATCACGCCAATTGACAATTGCCCGAATCTATCATGAACGTCTGTGTTAGGCACAGCATTATAAACATCGACACTGATTAGGAATCGTTCCACATTGAAGGGGTCTTCCACGATCAGGCACACAATGAAGGCACCCGGGGTGTCCGCGCCATCTCTGCTGCGTCTCTCTACAAAACCAGTGACGTCATCCACACAGACCCAACAACGAAATTCAGGGGAAAAAACGAAAAAAACAAATATGATTGTCCGTTCGTCACGGGTCGATGTCGTCCGTGCTCCGGATGGCTGCTCCGCGCTGCTGTGCTGCTGCGATCAGGCGCGCCGCTCCGGTGCCGCTCGGCCAGTCCTAGCACGACCACACTCGACCTGCTCCGTCCGTACTCGCTCTCGTTGTTGTCCTTCCCAGTCGGCTCCTCGCTTTCTCCCTCGTTGAACTCAGGGTGCTTGGTCTGGAAAATAAAAATTCTCGCGCTGAAGGGATTGACCAGTCCAACAACAGCTCGTCGCCACACGCTCCCTCCTCCTTTGATGCCGAAGCCAGGTTACTGAGACATTACAGCTCCCTCTAGCAAACACACCTAGGGCCGTGTACATAGTGTCCGTCCACCTTTCTGATGGCGTCTGCCTCCGCGCACAGAAGTGACATGGACATTGCTGTCTACACCGACGGCCAAAAAGGCCCGTGCATCTGAGTGAGATGGACATCGCTGTCTACACCGACGGCCAAAAAGGCCCGTGCATCTGAACTTTTGCGCCTAACGCACCAGTGCCGATCCAACTCTACCGCTGCACACGCTTCGCGGCGGGTGCGCAGCAGCAAGAAGGTATCGGTCCGCTTGAGGGTGAGCCTAGCCTTGCTCGCTAGAAAGACCCCCCCCCTCGCTATGGGCCATGCCAAAGCGAAAACTTTGCCGAGGCAGCGAGGGGAAGGGAAGGAGTAGACATTAAAAATGAAAAGCACACCTCTGCTTCATTTTCCCTTTTACCATCGTAGCATTCCGTTGTGAGATTGAGAATTTGAGATTGAGAATTTTGGTCGACTATCGTATTTGCGAGCTGCGTGCGATGTATTTATATTAATAGCAGTAATTTGTGATGTGTGATGATTCGATTGCGCGTGCTAAATGTAAGGCACGTACCGTAGTGGGGAGGGGGGAGAAGAGCCCACGTATTGACCCCGGATCTGAGTTACAAAAAAATAATACCAGGTAAGAGGGAGGGGAAGAGGAAGGGTGGAGATAATAAAAATGGGATGGTGATACAAAAAAAATGTGTACGGGTGTATATCGTCAGCGAGCTTGCTGAGGACGAGTATGGTTTCGATATCATTGCTCCTGTGTGTGCTGCAGGTTAGCAGACGTCCAGCCCAGACCTTGATGCCCGAGTTGGTGTTGCCCAAGTCTTGGTGTATGCGGTTGGGCCGTGCAGAGCGTGAAGCGTGAATGCTTGATGTGGTTTCTCTCTTGTTCTCGTATTTTCGTTTTTTGTGTCCCTTTTTCCTTCATTTTTAATTTTCCCTTTTTCTGTTGTCCCCGTTTCTTTGCTTGTCCCTCCTGGAGGAAGAGTGGCAGCGATACATGTGACGCCGCAAAAATAAAGAGATGGCAGGCCGTGTGGCAAGGTTCAAGCTGTGCATTCGGAACCGTCGCATGCTGCTGAATTGAATTCTCCCTTTCTTTTAGTCTCGGTGCAACCTGTCTGGCTTGTGCACCAGCGAGTACCGGTGCTCTATTTTACTTTTGGGCATATTGCTGTTGTTGATGTTGATCGTACATTTTTAGCTTGAGTGTGAGTTGGGTGGCTTTTTCTGCTACCTATACGACGTAGCTACGTACTACGGGCTGTGACCCTCCAAAAAAAGGGTCATAGCCCATTAGTCTACGTATAGATGTACCATTTTTTTTTGTTGTTGTTTTTCCCACACCATCTATTAATAGTTTCTTCTTCAGCTCCCTCCTTTGCGTAATTCGGATCCCGGGTCACATAGCAGGCACTGCTCCCCCCTCCCTCCTACGGTACGCGCCTCCATCTTTTGGCGAGAAGAGTTGAGCATTTTCATCCCTTGTCGGCTCGCGTTCAATCATACATCCCCACGCTGCTACTATCAATGATATAGGCGCTATCGACCGGCATTTTTTTTTTGCTATCCCATTTTTTTTTATCTTCGCCCTTCCTTTTCCTCTCCTTCTTACAGTAGTCGTAACTCACGAGTTTGGTTTGGTGGCGAAGTAAATATCTGACTTTATTCTTGGCCGCTAAAATCACAATTCCAGCCACTAACGCCGGTCGCCCCGGTAGCCTAGTGGTTAACTTCCAGCTCCGATGATCTCGGGGTTAACCCATTCAGAACTGAAAAAATGCCCCACACTAATTCCTAGTAGTTTGTCCACAAATTCGTGGGACCAGTTCTTAACGGGTTAAGCTCAAATCCTGCTAGCGTTGATGTCAAGGGCTAGATCCTCGGTATGGAGTTCTATTTCTTAAAAAAATGGTACCAACTACTTGTCGAGAGTCGAGAGCGCCTAATATAGCGTGCGTCGTGTGGCACAATTAGACGCGAGCCGGCGAGGGCAGAAAACGCCGAACCCTTCTCGCAATAAAATTTGAAGGCATTTATCGCAGCTGTGGGGAGGGAGGAGAAAAGCCTTGTAATAATATGTGACCCCTAGCATCTTAGAAAAGAGCAAAAGAAGGGTGAAGGCATTAAATGGGATGGGAAAATAATACCGGTTATGAACAAAGGCAAGATGCAAAGACGCACAGCTCCGCAAAGTACCGCGCGCAATTAGTCTGGAATCCCTAGAGCCTGTTGTGCTATCGCTGGTACGACAGGAATATAGAGTCCTTTTTGGGGGGGTCATGGCCCATACGAGCCAACTACACGTCTTATCGTAAGTATTATATACTGTAATGCAAGTGATACGACAGCAGACCCCCTGGGGTGAGCTTCTGAGCCGATTTACTCCACAACAAACAGCAGGGGCATACACTATGAATAGTACACAATGATGGCTTTGAAATAAACTCTTCGATATGTTTCCGTAAAATGTCTTGCTTACTGCATGACAAGGTAGTATCTCTTTGTGTCGTGGTTTGTGACCTCAGCACTTTGTATCGCTCTATTAATAGGGTGGAAGAATCGGCACGGACACTGGGTGTGCTGGATGTCGACGGGTAGGAAGAACGGTTTAATGTGAAGAACACACGCACACATCGCTTTTGGTTTTGCGCTTTTCCCGTCGTCGAAAAAATCGGCTTAAAAATAACACAATCGTCTTATCAGTAGAGGGGGGGGTGTACTCATGTCGTGCACGGCCGTAGTCGTATGACCATATAGACCCTCGCATCCCTACAATGCCGGGACGGAGCACGTTGGGTTTTCACCAACCAGTCAGTAGAGGGGGGGGTGATACTGTGTAGTCCTTTTGGTGCTGCACTGCACATAACCGCGTATTTGACTCTAATGCCAAGTAAATGTGTCTCCTAAACGGGAGTCCAGCCCTGAAGGTGCTTGAAAAGAGCAGCCAGCACAACAATCAGCTCAGACCCCTACACACCATTGCGTACGTGGTTCATTGCCTTTCCGGTAATGTGTATATATATGCCAGGTGTGTGTTATGCACAACGTAATGTATTGTAGGCTGTAGTCTACGGCATACAGCAGTAGTCGTATCGGAAGTATTCGTAGGAAAACAAAAACCAAACAAACTCAGTCGGGATATGCACCAGGATGTCACCCAGTTCGATTACCTGTTTGACCAAAACGTATAAATTTTTAGTTGCTATTTTACAGTATGTCCTGTTTCCGTACCCGGTACGTTTGGCATGCGATGCATGCATTTTTTCTAGGTAGGGCTGGATGCTATATGCTGCCAGTAGAACCATACTGGTAGTATACTTGTACTTGGTCAGAGCACCAGTCTAGTCGATCAGCAGTGTATTGAGTATCGATCGAACCTATAGAAACTTCAATTTTCGTATCATACGTGACTGCCCCACAAAACGCCGTGCTTGTAACGGGGAAAAAAGTGACAAGCGATGAAATAAGAACACGAGAGAGGGATGAGAGATGAGAGAGGCAGTGATTGCAATCTAGCGCACGATGGGCAAGTTCTATATACCAACTTAGACCCATATTTGCCCCCAATTTCGATGGAAAGTGAAGCGAAAACGACCCGAAACTTCGCCGCAACAGTATACTGAGGAATCCAGTATACTGGCTTAGACTTCTACAGAGTATACACTATGTACTGGCTGCCCCAGCCAGTACCCAGCCCGAATGTTTTCCGTCTCATATGTTTTTATTGTGTGCGCAGAGTCGACATCTCTCTATTAATTATTAATAGGATGAAGAATCAGGACGGGCACGGAGTGTGCTTGGATTCGATCGGTGGAAATAAGTTAAAATAACGGTTTTAGTTTCGAACTTCGTACGAAGTATGTGAAGAACACGCACATACTCCTGATGTTATATTTATACATGCTGTAGTACAACAGGTATTAATGTGTTAATAGTATACTGGCAATCATCTGCTGCTGCTGCCACTGCTGCTGCTGCTGCTGCTGTTGAACTTCGGCATTCGGCTTTTTTTTTTGTTCGTCCCATTTATTGTCTTCACCCTTCTTTCTCCTGCTCCTTCCCTATGTAGGCGTCACTCAGATTCAGGATCACATGCTTTTGGTACACGATAGCACGCCCCCCCCCCCCTCCCCCGTATAAATGATTTCGACTGCGTACAACTTTTTGTATATATATATTATATGGACTACGTACGCGAATTCAGAATTGTTGATAAGTAAAGTATCTCGGGCCTGGTTTGGCACAGCAGATTCTTACGTTACGAATTATTCACCTGTGATTTTCGATTAATGTTGACTGAAATTAAAAATGAAGCGATCACCAGTTTACTTGAGACTCGAGGGCACACTGCATGAGAAAACGACAACACCCCCCCCCCCCCCCCTATATGTCCCCTATCCCCGGGTTACCGTAAAAAGGGTGCGCGCGAAGAATTTTGGTTGAAACCAGTTTGGTTGGGTTTCTCGTGGTCTGTTGCCTATTAATAGTATATTAAAATGACCTCAACCCACGAGACTTTAGTAAAAGGTTGTGGCAAAACGCGGCCAAAATGCCACTTTTGAACCTAATTATTCGTGAGTTGGGTATTAACCCTTACAGGACTGGAGTCCCGTTTTGGGGACAAATTACTTACAATTAGAGTGGATTGTCCCCAAAACGGGTCTGCAGTCCTGAAAGCAGGGATGTTCCAGGGGTTGGGGGTCATTTCTATATTTATATAGGAAATAGCCCACAAGAAAACCAACAAAATTGGTTCCAGCCAAAATTTTCGCGAACACCGCCGTAATACCAACCAGTCGCGGTGGGATTTCTCTAGGAATGAAAGTATGCCAGTCTGATCGAAACTACACGGTACATTTCGAGTGTCACACTAGGCACATAAGTTACCTTACATTTCCGATCATATATACCAGGTACCTGGTACCAGGTGTGTTTTTGTCAGTTTTTTGTTGGTTTGATTGTAGTGTACTTCGTATACGATATATAGTATACCCCTCTGTCGAGATCTCAGAAAAGGTTTATACATACCAGGTATGTATGCGTACTAAATAGTGGGGTGTCGGATTTTGTTTTTTCGTGTGAACGCTGAGGTGTGCGTTTGTGTGTGCTTGGTAAATAATTTGTCTTCCTGCACGAAGGGTTCGTCCTGCCTCATGACGGCCTATTGATGACAGCCGCAGCGGCGGCGGCGGCGCCAGCAAACCGACCGACCCTAGAGACTTGCCGTAAAGGTCGTTGAGTCGCAAAGAGGGGTGCGGTCGTTTTTAGAAGAGGTGCGGTCGTTTTTTCAGGGCTCGGTTTTTCCAGAACGAGAAGGTTTGCCAATATTACCGAACAAGGGCGTTTTTTTTTTTCGGAAAAATATGGTCGAGGGCCTTCCGAAAAAATGCCTTCATTCGGTATTAGCACCCCTTTTACCGTTGTCGAGAAAAACAAGCGCCGATAAACGATCGTTCTCATCTCAGTGCGATCTCAACGCTCTTTACAGTAGCATACATACCTCGTACGTTGAGTCAACGGAGGTCCCTCTTGTTTTTTTTTTGTTTTTTTTTTGTTTTTTTTTTTGTGGCGAATCTTGCTTTCATTTGACGTGTGAAGCAGGCTTGATCTGGACTGGACTCTTCCTATTAATAGTACCGCCTCTTTATTAGCACAGGGGCTAGGGGGTGCTGGTAACACCCCCCTGCCCCCAGCTATACGATACAGTAGTAGTGGTCCCACTATAATAGTGCCGGTATGCGCTAGCCAACCATACCTGCACTATATCGGCAACCGGTACTACTCCGCACACCGCCTCACTGGTTAATCGTTAGTCCCATCTGTGTGCCGAGCGATTTCACTGGCACTAAAGCGGGCAGCCGGCACTATAAAGGGACCACTACTACCTGTACCGCTCATCAGTATCTACTGCTACAGAGAGACACGTTTCCTCCACACCCCGCACCGACTGCTGACAATCGGTCTCTCAATGCACCCAGCCCCCTTACCCTCACCCCGACCTTGACCGTCTGACTGACTGACTGGGTTCTTCTGCTTCCCTCCCTCGCCTTGCCTTGCCTTGCCTTGCTTTGCCTTGCCTCGCCGTGCCGTGCTCCGACATCGCCGACGTATTCGATAATTGGTATCGGTTTCGATATCCCTTTCATGGACATGATATTGTGTCGTGTAATTTATCATCGGTATCGGTGTCGATATCCCGTCTATCGCCATGGTATATCGTATAATATCATGCATTACGCTATGATACGATATTATATGATATTATCGATACGATACGATATTATATTATCGATACGATATGATATTATCATATGGTACCAGTTTCTGCATCACCAAGAACCGGCCGGAATGCCACTACAGCGAGAGGCTCCCGACCGGGCCGCGCGTGGATGGCCGCCAGGACGTCAACAGGGCGGCGAGGAACAGCCTCGACACCGCCGCCTTCAACAGGAAACGCCTCCCTAGAGGCCCTGGCGATGAGCATGGCCATGATCAGAGCCTGCCTCCGGGGGTGGTCGTGGCCCGAGCGGCACAAATACGCGACTGGATGCTCCGTGGTGGCAGTGGCGGAGGCGTGCATGGGGCGGGGCCGGTGGGCGGACCCGTTGCGACGTTGAAACGGTGAGTACCCCAGGAGGGGAAGGGGGGGAGGGGGTCCGTTGCGACGTTGAAACGGTGAGTACCCCGGGAGGGGAAGGGGGGAGGGGGTCGTTGTCGTCCGTGAATTGTATTGTTTTTTTACTCTAGACCGTTCACAGACAAAGAGCACAAGGGTACACATTTTTTTACCGTGTACCGGTACCTGGCTATGCGGAAGAGGATTGGGGGGGGGGAGGGGGTACTCATGTCATGCATGGCCGTATATAGTCGTATGTATGGCCATAGACCTTCGCATCCGTACAATGCCGGGACGGAGCATGTCGGGTTTTCACCAACCAAACAGACGTTGATTGCACCGAGAGGGGGGGAAGGGGGGCGGGGCGGGCCAAGGGGTGGACACATGTGGCTCAAATGAGCACCATGGCCTTCCAATTACCCTGGTGCCAGGTATACGTTTTGGAGCTGGGCGGCGGGCGGGCATGGATAACATGACGGCCCGAAACTTTCGAGTAGGGCTGTCCCGTAATTTTTGTTGCCTTGCCAGGTTACTAAAACACGTTGCGAAAATAAACTCTTTTTCCGCTCCCGAGTTGATCCTTTTACTACTGTAAAAAACAATCCTACACTAATTCCAAGTAATATTCCCCCCCCAAAAGGGGTCGCAATACTAAAGGGGTTAAGGTGTGTGTGTGTGTGTGTGTTTTTCAACACACTCATGCTTTACATACGAGCCAAACGGTAAATAATTCTAAGAGCGTGAAAAAACAAACAAAACCAAAAACAGTACGTACCACACCTTAACTCGGGAGCAGAGAACAATACTGCTGCTGAAACCAAAAAGCATGATGAAGGAACATAAAACTGATGTCACGAAAAGTAAAAAGTGTTGAAACAACGTATTGGTGGAAGGCTCGATTCGGCGTCCATTGTTTCACACATTGGACAGATCAGATAGATCACCGATCCCCAGCTCGTAATCTAGATATTTCAGATCAGATATATTCCTGGTCTGTGTGATCTTGATGATCTGTATGACCTGTGTGGTCTAGTTCATGTTGCCGGGTGGGAGCCGTGCACTCTGCGTGGTCCAGCGCATTTTCCCCGAGTTAGATCTGTGCTATACAGTTGCTGCACAACATGCCATAACAGCAGGTTAGGATAAAGATGATATATCTGTAAATGATCTGTACGACGTGTGCAATGTTCGCACTTTTTTCGTGTTCTCTATTGTATTTTGGTTTTCGATCAGTTGCGTATGGCGTGCTTGCCCACCTATTTTACCCCCTTTCGGACTCTGGACTTGAGGGAGAAACAGATCGAAAAAGTGTGACGAGTACAGCGTCGGCCACATCAACCGGCCCGATCTGCTGAGGTGCCATGACAGATTCCTGATCTGCGTGATGTATATCATGTTGCCTGGTAGGAGCTGCGTAACCTGCACGATCTGTGCCATCTACCTAAAGTTACCGGGAAGGAGCCGTATGTCCTGCACGACCTGACCCAACTGAGTGTGCTACTTACACAGATCCTGCACAATACCTCGTAAATCATAACGGCAGGTTAGGATCTAGATGATCTATCTACAGATGATCTAGATGATCTGTAGGCGATCCATCTGTAGATATTTTCTAGATGATATGTCTGTAGATCTTCTATCTGTCCCACATGTCAACACTTCCGAGGGCTGGGGTTGGGGGGAATGTTGTTGGAGTGAGGAGCGAAGGGCAGCTCGAGCCGACCGTCCGTCTGTCTCAGGCAAGCTCGTCACCATCATCACCACTCCATGCCAACAAAAACAAGACCCCCCATGTCGCACATCATATGTATCATACCTCTATAATTCTTCTACCTTCTACCTACAACACATGTATATACCTGGTACCAGGTAACTGGTGCCTCGCGAGCCTTTCACGCCACGCCCAATTGTCTCCAGCTGCCTCAGGTCGTCCTTCGCTCGTTTCGTGATGAATGCTTGATCCGTCTTGAGGCAACCTTACCATGTCTGCCTACTGCCTACCCCCTTCGTATGCCTGGTATCATTTTGTCCCGGAAGTGTTTCGTAAGGACTGGCTATCCATATTGATATCGATATGCGTTCCTTACATTGTGCCGGGCAGTTGTTACCTCAATATTTAGCTTCTCGGACCTCCACTCTCTCGCCTCCTCAGCTCGTCTTTTGCTCGTTCCGTGATGAAAATCATGGGCGAGCGAACGGTTCTTGATTTGTTTTTTCTTTGGCCGTTATCTACGTATGTCGTTACCCCCCCCCTGTGGTGTAGTGTACACGATTTACCTGATACCTTTCCAGTGGTGTATACGATTTACCTGGTACCTTTTTCCCTCAATAGCCTCTCGCGCCTTACTCTCGAAACCGGCTTTGTAGGAGTGTAAAAGCGAGGACTGAGGAGCGAAAGGCAACTCGAGGTTGACGGTCTGTCTGTCCCAGGCAAAGCTCGTCACCACTCGATGCGAAGGAAACGCCCAATGTATAAATATATCACATCACATCACACACCTCTACCTATATAATATATGCCTGGTACCAGGTACCGGGTGCCTCACAAGCTTTTCACGCCACCCCCATTCCTAATCAACCACCTCAGCTCGCCCCTCGCTCGTTTCGTAATACCGTCTTGGTCCATTGGAGCCAATATCCATAGCTATCTTCCCCTGTCATATGTCATATGAGTACACCTAGAACCATTATGTCCGGGAATGTTAAAAAAAAACTTGGGTAACCACGGGAATCGACCGTGTCAAGTGTTGGATTAGTACGGACAGATGGAGGTACTGGATAGAGAGACCGGCACGGTTTTTAATGTGAAGACAACAACAACAACAACAACCTTGTTAACGTCCAAGCGTGCCTTACGTTTTCCCGAACATGGTACATTCGTTGTTGACTAAATAGCCTCTCGTGCCACTTTCTTCTCCTTCTCAGCGCTCGTTTTTTTGCTCGTCCCGTGATACAAAAAGGTAGACGAATGAAGGTTTCTTGGTCAATTTGTCATGAGTCGTTAATCACGGTTCTTGTTTTTTTGTTGCATGAGTCGCTATGTCTATATGCCGTTAGACCAGGTACGATATTACCTCAATAGCCTCTCTGCTCTTCTCCTAAGCTCGTTTTTTTTCTCGTTCCGTGAGAAACGTTATGGGCGAGTGAACGTTTCTTGATTCATTTTTCATGAGCCATTATCTATATGCCGTTACCCCCGTCCAGTGTGCGAAGCTGGTTCGTTGTTTCCTCAATTTAGCATCACGCGCCGCGCCTTATTCTCCCCCAGCTCGTCGTCCTTGGCTCGTTCCGTGATAAATGATGGGAGACGAGTAAACGATTCTTGATTAGTTTATCCATGGGTCGTTCTCTATGCCGTTGCCCTTGTGAATTCCGTGTTGTATCACACCTCAATAGGCTCATCTCTCGTCCCGCGCTCGTTTTTTGCTGGCTCCGCGATACGTTAACCCCTTATCATATTGAGAACTGGTCCCACGAATTTGGGGACAAACTACTTGGAATTAGTGTGGGGTATTTTTTTTCGGTTCTGAATGGGTTAAGGAGGAAGAAATGATTCCGGATTTGAGCATGCAATAGTCAGTATCCGCGCCGTTACCCTTGGGGTGTACATATACCATGCGCGATCGACGTACCACACGCAGCTTGCGGCAGAGATGAGTTTCCATGGGAAAAAAAAACGACCTTGCAACTATAAGGTGCCTGTTTTTCTTTTTTTATAACCGGCTGGTACAGCAGTATGCTGGGTGATACATTTTTGCCGCAATAAATAGATGCTCAACCTTTTCAGCTTGCGACACCCCCCCGGGATTTTCAAGGCAACAACATCCCCGAGGGAAAACCTTGTATTTTGTAAAAAAAAAATACAATACATGAGCTGTGCGATCGAGGCTTTCGCCGAAAACTCCTCTTTGCCGGCTGTGTATGATGTATACCTCGATCGCGCGTACTGCTACTCTGTAGATACGAGGTTTATATGAGCTGCTGCTGCTGCTGCTGCTGCTGCTGCTGCTGCTGCTGCCCAACAGCCTATTGCATACTACTCTGTCCTGAAACGTAAAGAAACTTTGGGTTTCCACGTGTTTTATTTTTGCCTTAAAAGGGTGGTGGGAATTGTGTGTAGCGTACGTAGCGCTCGCCGCTGAGCACGATTTTCGTTGTGTTCCAATTTTCGTTAATTTTTTTTACAAAGAGCCTCCCTAAAAAAGCGAGCCGAACATTCTCAGTTATTTCTTGTTCGTGGGCCTATATAAAGATGTATACACGTATATATGATACTGCTGCTGTACTACTTTGTATATATACACTGCAAACTATTTCCTGGTTTCTGATATCATGTGTATGTTTTCGTCGTTTTTCTTCTTCCCTTTTCAGTTGATCATTTTTCGTCGGTCTATTTGCCTATACCACTCTGGGCGTGACTATAAGGACCGCTTGGTCTTCATATTGATGTACAAATGGTCCTTATATTCCCGCCCAGAGTGGTACTTCGTATACTGCTGTACTATTAATAATAAACTCGATTTGCTCCTTTCGGTGGTGGCGTGTTTGTGTGTGTGTTTTTTGTTATTTTTTTTGTCGTTTTTTGTTGACAGCGCCCGCCTGGGCCCGTCGGCGGCAACCGGGCTCGTCGGCCTGCATGAGAACGCCTACATCGGCGACTTTTTTCGCACGCTGGGGTTCCTGCCGCTGACTAACGAGAGGTGAGTCACCGCCATCCCCATGCCCGCGTTTTTTTGGCTCGAGGACACAGGCTTAACAGTCTACGTATCATGTTGCTCTTTTTAGTCTGTACCAGGTATCCGTTTTGCTCTTTATTTCTCATTGTACGAGGTAAGTGCAGCCTTGTGCTGGCATGTTTTTTACTGGATCAGGGGCATAAACAAAATGTGCTCCGTGTCGTCGTCGTCGTCGCCCCCCCCCCCCCCCCTCGAATGATCATGAGTCAGAATGGCTAAGACAGAAACAACGGAGTACGCCCCCCCCCCCCTCGATTATTTGAGCTTTTAATTGGCTTTTACTGCACGAAGGCATACCTTGATTGGACTTGACGGGTATTTATTAGTAGTTATTACCTGGTACGGCATTAGTTGGATGGCGACTTAAGCCAACTAACTGACTTAACCCTTTCATAGCTGCAAAACTTACCCCACACTAATTCCAAGTAAGTTTGTCCCCAAAATCATGGGACCGGTTAAAAGTTACTGTAAGTCTCTTTATTTTCAACATACCTGCATATTTATATTATACGACGAGCCACAAACAAGCGCGCCAGTCTTATTTCCGCAAATACCCGCACACAACCATCTGGAACTCCTAGCCAACCAATAAATAGTCGCCGACGTAATGATATGCTCATCCAACCCACACCTCTGCCAACTATGCTCAATCATGCTCTTACGTCCTATTTATGCTCGAAAATAATGCCAATTACGTAATAAACGTAATAAAGGTCAAAATGTCGCCAAATCCAAATGTGGCCAAATTAATTGCCAGCGGAGCTTTTACGGTGGACCATAGTAAATAGGACTCATACGATACACACAAAAAACTACATATTTCCCTATTTTTACCAAAACACTAATTGGTCCTATATACGGACTTACTGCTGTGGTCCTCCGTAATGGAGGCCGCGGGTTGTCGGGGAAAATAGGAGGGTGGCCTGAAAAAAAATCTTCGAAATTTCGCAAACCGGTCGTAGTGGGTGCACTTGCAGTTCGTAACAGATGGTTGGACAGGGAGCAGGCTGAGCGGGGAAACCTCCTCGGTTTAGATTAATTAGATGAATCAGGTGTCGGGGAAAAATTGAAATTTTGGGAATTTGTGCGTTTGATAATCAGCCTGTCGTTCCAGCCATTTAAGATTGTTGTTTTTTCTAGAATAACGCCATTATTCGAGTGTATATATAATAGCTCACCAACTTACTCGAGAAATGTTTTACACACACTGCTGTGGACGAGACGAATAGAGCTAACCCTATAAAACCCCAACACTAACCCTGAGCCAATCAGATCAGACACAAGTCAAACATTGGTTACACCATTATTAATAGTCCCGTTGTCTCGTTCCAGCAGCAGGAAGCGTGGACACCTGCCGATAGTGAATCTTGACGGAGGTTTTGTGCTCGGCACCTGAATCCGACCTCCCGAACCGACCTCCCGAACCCTAACCCTACATTGAAAAATTAATTAATTTAAAACAGCTGTGAGATCGAGTATTTTGTCGATATATAGCAGTGATTAGTGCTGGGATGCTGTGCTTGAGGCGCCTTTACCGCTCTTGACCCACAAATCGTACCAGATGAAGTACCAAATAGATAATGATTTCTTGCTGGTTTTACGTGTTTTTGGATGTTTTTTTTAATTATCAAGTCACGAGAAGCCGTCGACCCAACCCCACCCTAACCCTAACTGCAACCCTATGAATAGTCCAGCCTAAGGCGCGACCCGTACGCGGATTCGCCGCGCGTTTTGGACAATCTGAAAAAAATGTGCCGACCACCACAAAGAACCGTAATATATTTGGTACTTTATCTGGTACGATTTGTGGGTCAAGAGCACTTGCAAAGGCTACTGCTGCTACTCTGTGCTTGGTAAGACCCTATTAATAGGTGTATTCGGCAGGCGTGGTTGCTGTATGCTGTGCTTGCAAAAAGACTCTACTCGTATTAATACGTAGGCTGATATGATGCGTCGCCTGCAATACACTGGTACCCCTTAGCCAACCAGATTGCGCAAATAGCTACGTACCTCAGGAAGATTCACTTATCAGGCGATGTCCCACTCGTACTGCACAGCAGCAGCAGCAGTGTGTGCGACACATTTTCTCGATCTATGTGGTATTCTCTACTGCAATATTCAGCAGTAGCTATACACCCCAAATCTGCTCAATGCATTGCAACGTAGTATCTCTTGTGTCGTGGCTTCCGTGACCACAGAGTTTGTATCTCTTTAGGATAAGAATAGGCACGGACACTGGGTGTGCTGGATGTCGACGGGTAGAAATAACGTTTTTAATGTGAAAACACACACACAAACCTTACCCTCAAGCCCCAACCTCAATGCACACCCCCCCCCCTATACGCGACTTCGTCCAAAACAGTTCGGACAGAAAAATTATACCAGTACGAGCAGGTATAAAACATGTACCAGGCATACACCGGGCAGACTATTACATTATACCAGGTACATACATACGGCGTAGCAGGTACCAGGTAGATAACATGTTTAGTATTGTATACCTGGTATCTGGTATGATATTGCATGAACGTACGTAGCAGTATAATTTATAACCCATCTTGACCCTTCGCTGCTGTATTTAGTTTTTCCACTCTGAGTGGTGATGTGGTGATGGACTGATACCGAAGGTCAGAGCGAGGCTGGTGACCTGTAGTTCGGGTACATACGAGTATAGCGACCGAAAAAAACGGACACTGAATGGAGTGCGGGGTAATATCAATCGTCTATAATATAGGAGACGCGGGCGGCATTGTCACAAGCATCATACGCAATGATGCGCGTCTCTGAACTCCTTGTAGTAATCTGCAGGTCCAACACACACACCCTATAATACTGCTGTTGTCCGGACACACAGCCAATATGCTGTATCAATGGTACCCTAGCCCGGGCTACTTTTATATGGCCTATTATCTTGTAATCGGCGTTTTTTTTCACGTTCTTCCTCCCCCCCCCCCTTACCTCTGAAGCCCGAGAGGGGTTAAAAATGTTCAACTACAAGAAATTCTACGTGCTCTGGTATGACAGCGTTTTTTCTCTTGTGGTGAGAGAAGACAGAACGCTATGGTTGAAGGTTGAAGCTCTCGACGCACGTCTTAGGTACCCAGTTTGTCTATCACGCAGCGGTATACAGTAGTAGCAGTACGGCCGTCAGTCTGTTTATCACGCAGCAGTATATACAGCAGCAGCAGTACCGCCGTCAGTCTGTCTATCACGCAACAGTATATACAGCAGCAGCAGCAGTACCGCCGTAGTACCGGTACGGGCCTGATACATGCGTACGCGATAATGTGTACCAGGTATATATAGACGAAGCTCCTTTTAACTTTTATGAGACCGTATGAAGTATTAATCAGTACGAGTAGCCTTTACCGCCGTGTTCTTGACCCTCAAAGCGTGCCAGATAAAGTACCAAGTAGGTTACGGTGGTCCGCACATTTGTTTTCAGCTGGTCCAAAAACTGCGCGGCGAAGCCGCGCTGCGGTCGAGCCTTAGCCTTGACTAGGGTTAGGGTTGGGTTGGGTCGACGCCTTCTCGTGATTCGGCAAAAATTAATTATCCAAACACACAAAAAAAAACAGCAAGAAATCATACGAGTATGTTTGGAACTTTATCTGGTACGGTTTGTGGGTTGAAGACCGGTGAAGGCGCTTCTGGTAGTGCGTCGGAGCGGAGAGGTCCCTTATGTGTCCATTACCCCGTAGCAGGCTTAGCCCCACTTACGTACATGGTACCTGGTAGCACTTGAGGGACCTAACCGATCGTCCTTTCGTTGGGAAGAAAAAAACGTGAGCAGAAAAAATTAGATTCCTTACACACTCAGCTTGCAAATATGGAAATCCTCGATCCCACAGCTGTACGTAAGTTTTTTTTTGTTGTAAATATACCGATGAATATGCTGTTTTTTTGCCTTGTCGCGGTACCCTCATAACCGGATACCATCTTCTGTACGTATCTGGTACCTGGTATGTATGTACCTATATATGAAATATACACGTCATATTATATGGTACATACGAGGGGCGGTTGGTTTGGTTCGGTTTGGTAGAGATGAGGAAGGTGGGATAGACAGGGGAGAACAATAACGTACGAGAACTTCGTACATCTGTGGCGGGGGAGTGGCGGGGGAGAGTACGTAGCCAGACCGAGCTGAGCGGGTAAAAAGTGGCATGCACGGAGCGTTTGGGCGTCGGGCATGCACGAAACCTTTGAGCATGCGCGAGGCCTCGGGCACACAGGAATCTATGGGCATACGATAGTAACCGAAGCCTTCGGCGCTCGCAAAAGCTTGGGGATATATACGCGAAGCCTTGTGCTTGCAACCGAAGATGTCGGTCGACGGCACTCTTGCCCCTTGACGGGTAGCCGTCAAGACCCTTGACGGGTAGCCGTCAAGACCCCTGTCGGGTAACCGTCAAGACCCCTGACGGGTAGTCGGTCGACGGCACTCTTGCCCCTTGACGGATAGATGACCGTAATGAACATGGCACACCGCAAACTAATATACTAGTTAGTATATTCGATCTAAAGAGGCCTTCACGGGCTGTAAGACTGGACTGTCAACCGACTCGTTTGCTTGCAACACGCTGGGTAACCGTGGGCCCGGCGACTTCGACGTATATATGATGTCGCCGTCTCTAGAGCTAGGTGGTGCCACTGCAGTGCGGTGCCACGATAGTACGGTACCACTTACAGTGCGGTATCACTACAGTGCGGTACCACTACAGTGCGGTACCACTACAGTGCGGTAGCGGGGGGTGCTTTTGTGACGGGACTGACGGGGCTCTTTTCCCACTGCAAAAACGAAGTCGCGCTAATCCCAAGTGCCGTTGTACCGTAATATCCTCCGTATTTTGCCTGTCCCATGTTTTGCTTCCCCCCCCCCTCCCTTAAATGGCCGAAAATGTTGTCAAAACGTTTATCCCGGGGAGACACCACTTGTGAGGATATTCCGCTACTATTACTACTAGTATGTCCCCCAAAACGGCGGTGCAGGTCTAACTAAAGGGTTCCCTGATGAACCACCAAATATGTTCGGAAGGCCATTTTTGTTTTGAAGAAAATTAGACTATACCAGGTATCATATTATATTATACACTCGTATTTTGTTTTACGTTTATATACAGGCGGTCAGGCGGTATAATACCTCGTACGTACGTAGCCCATGGGATTGCACTGCATCGGGTCGATCGTATTTACAATTGTTGATATTGTTCACTTTCGGCTTTCGTGTGGTGTATGGTGTACGTTGAGCACACCCCGGGCAATAGGTATCGACATGCAATACCCCCAACCTACAGGCAATAGGTATCGGTATACAACACCCCAACCTATTGACAGGCCAATGGGCATATTCAATAGGCTATATTGTCCAGGGTTGTTATGTGTGTGTGTGTGTGTGTGTTCTTCACATTAAACCTTCCTTTCTACCCGTCGACATCCAGCACACCCAGTGTCCGTGCCGATTCTTCATCCTAAAAAGGTACCAGTTCTGTGGTCACAAAACTACGACANGGGGGGGGGGGGGGTCGACCTTTATAGTTGGTATATGGTGTTTGTACGAAGCATATTTAGATATGCTTGGTCTAGAGGAGAAAAAACAACACTTTACGTTGCTTGGCAGTTTCCAAAGAGCCATGGAAAGCTACCTACCGGTAGATTAGAGCAGTGTATACTGGTGCCGATGATGCTTTTATGTGATATACATTGACCAATACTAGAAACCGTGTACGTGTGTATATACGTATAATATGTGATACTTCTGTTGGTTTTTCAGGGGCTTTTAAGTGCGAATTTTATGGTGGTTATTTAAGAAAATAGAAAAAAATGGCGTAGTTTGCAATTTACCCCCAAGAAATTGCCTCCGGCGGCGGCGCTTCCGCTTCGGACCTATTAATGCGGCTAATCGGTTTCGGGGAGATTAGCAACAACAAAAAACAGCTGTATCAGGTACATATTGTATGTACGAGTCTTGATACCTGGTACGAGATACGAGTATACTATCATACGTACATTAAAACCGTTTTTTTACGTAGCACCAATGCACAGAGCCCTAGAAACCACGTCCTATCTTCTCTGCACATACTAATAGTAAGTAAACTAAGTTAACAATAAGGATACTGCTGTACCTGGTATTTTATTCCTGGGCCTTTTTTTTTTCTTGGAAAATCTGTCATTCATGGGTTAAATAAACGGTGGTGCGAGTTAGGTCGAAGAGGTGAATAAGGACTAATGGGCTGTGACCGTGACCATAAAAAAATGTTTTTATGGTCATACGAATATAATATTTAATAGTTGTCCGTAGATGAAGGATTGCCGCCCCAGCCTGTACGTACGTGTGCTGTGTTGTTTTTTTGTATTTTCTGTGCATTTTCGTTTTTTTTAGCTTTGGTGCTGCTGCTGCCACGCCCCGGCCGCCGCCGCCGCCGCTGCTCTCCGCCCTCCTCAGCATGATCCGCAAGGCTATTGTGACCTCCGTATTCCGCACAATGCAGCAGCACGACTCGGGGTTTTCAGGCCGACCCGGTGGAGGCGGGCCCATGGGGGGGGGATGGTCGGACGGCACCCTGGCGCACACGTCGAGTGGGGGCAGATACGAGGAGGTGGAGGCCGATGCCGCTTCGTGCGTCCTGTGGTGTACCGTGGCCCTGGGGTACTTGGTGTGCGGTCGCCCCAAGGAAGCGGTGAGTTTTGGACGGTGTGTACGAGGCGTTTTTTAGTAAGGGGACAGCAACAGCACGGTACTTAACAAGCGAGCGAGGTTTAGCCCTAACGTCGTAGGACGAGCGTGGAAAGAGGCTTTTTGTTTATGAATTGTGGCAGGGGGGTCGGGAGTGAGGGGACGTGCGTTGTCAACCGTTTTCCCATTGGAAAATATTTCCCCACACTATTTTTCCAGGTGGTTTGTACCTATAAAGGGTGGGTGCGGCGAGCAGGTCTGAACGGGCTGGGACGCTGGGACTGGATGCGTGTTTTTTTGTTTGTCGACATTTGGCCGAACCCATCGCGGCTCTCGGAGCTGCCGCTTGATTTCCCGCTGGGTTAGATACAGCCTCGTCCTAGTGTGGAGCAAGCATACCCCTTAGTTTTGCCGGTGTCCCGTGCCATCACTTTTATGACCACTTTGGGAGCGCCCTTTCAAGAGATGTAACCCTTTAAAGGGACACAACCCTTTTAAGGGATGTAACGCTTTTAAGGAATACTCAACCCTTTTAAGGGATGTAACGCTTTTAAGGGATGTATCCCTTTTAAGGCCTTTCGAGCGATAGAAGGGATAGCGACTAAAATAATGACAGCTTTGGCGTTATCAACGGTCTCTACAAGCATCGCGAGCGGCCAGCAGCACGGGTAAGGTCGTGATGATTCACCCGTGCCGTACGTCCGACTCCTTGCATTGCAACCATTGTAAACTCGGACACCAGCCATTGTTGTATCATACCATCGCCCAATCACGTAGTGGTCGTTACTTCTATCATACTACTGCTGCTGTAACCGTCAGTTTTTGTCGTCGAGTGTTTGCCCTCTATACTATATATAATTATGTTGATCAAGTCCCCAACAAGGTCAGTAGAAGGTAGCTTTTCTGGGAGAAAGCGTGCGAGGGGCGTGTCATTTTACTACCAGTGTTGCGCCGCGTTTTTTTTTTTTTTTCGAAGCAGCCCGAATAGCTGGAGAGGCGACAGAGGTAACGTGGCGAGCCGAAGAAGAGTTTCTCCTCCTGTGGCGTCGCACGACGTGCGCCATAAATGTTTTTTTTTTTTTTTTAATTGTGCTTTTGGGAAGGCTGGCAAGTTGGGGCTGGTTGGTTTGTCACTGGCGTGTCGTGTCGCTGTCGCCCTTGGACGGGAGGGCGGGCCAACTAAGTCAGAGCGCTGTCGGCGTTGAGTGCTGGTGGCGTTGTTGTGAGCTGTTTTTGGTGTGTTTGGTGCTGCTGTTGTTGTCGCGTTTTCTGCTGCTGCTGCTGCTGCTGCTGCTGTTGTTGATGTTGTCTCTTTGTGTTTTTTTTAACTAACTTGAGAGTTATACACATGTATGACCGCCGTTGTTTGCTTGTGTTGGCTATTGTTTTTGTTTTCTGTTGTCTCTGCCGAATCTTCCTCTGCACACAGGTGGTGGGATACGTCCAGCTCGCGAACGAGTCATTAGCCCTTTGCTTCAATGATACGTGCGCCGAAACGGCCAGGTGCGACAATGTTTTACACTGGCGTCATACATAAAATGATTAATAACATTGAGTTATGTTGATGTTGTTGTTGATGTTGTTGTTGCACTGGGCAGGAAACAAACGGAAGCGAAACGCCTCGAGCGGGCACCGAAAACCGCGCCCCGTGTACCGCGCTCGATGCACCAGCGTCACCGCGCTTTGTTTCGACTGTAATTACCGTGTAACCCGCATGATAGCATGATCACACACACGCCCTCAGACGGGTGAGTGTCCTAAGCTGTTTTTTGTCGACAATGGGTACCAGGTATATCGTAAAAGCTGCAAACGTCGAGCGATGCTGCGTCTATGGAAATATCTCCATCCCCTCGAGATATTTCTAAAGCCACTGTTTTCATTGTGTGCCCCCTGTAAGGCGTGACCCCTATAAAAGGCGTAACCCCTCTAAAGCATGTTTTGGAGAAACTCGGCTCGGGAATTCGTCCCAGGGCGAGTGGTGTCTTACGACTTGATCACAGTATAAGGTAGACCGTTTTTCCTGCCCGTTCCCGTTCCCGGTAGGAGACCTGCGCTAGAATCTGCCCCCCCCCCCCTATCCCCTACATATTATGCCGCCTTCGGTTAGTAATTATAAAGGGGGACGGCGTGAACGTAGTAGAGGGCAGGACAGTTGTTTTCGTTTTTATCTTCACTTTTACACGAATCTTCTCGCGGCTATGACACGGTATGTTAAGTACCCGCCGCTAAATGTATACACGGTGGTTGAAAATCTCCCTTCCCCCGGGTTTTCTACGAGTTGGCCTTAGTTTAACCTCCCTTCGACTAAATGGTTAAAATGTACTTGACTATTAGCGTAGCCTTCAGTATCCCCTTTTGAACTGTACCCATCTTTTTTCGGAAGAAGATACTTTGATTTAAGTGTGGGATATTTTTTGCAGTACAGCACCAGATACAGTAGTAAACGATGTTTGTTTTAACCCTAAATGCAATGGCCTGGGAAAGTTCTCGGAATATAATTCCCGAAACGAAGCTGTACCATGAAGTTCGTGGGCACTACAAAGTACGTATGATATCAACCTTTTTGTGCAAGATGAGCCTGGGAAATTTGTCGGAATCAATATGTAAGGAAGAATTTGGGTCCCCACTACTTGTGGCGAAGCTGGACCAAGTTATCAACACCTGTTCTCCCACCCCCCGCTAAAAACCCGACGCGCTCCGTCCCGGCATTGTAGGGAGGCGAGGGTCTGTAGTCACACGCCTGCTTTGGCCATGCATGACATGAGTACACCCCCCACCCCTTTGGCCCTACCGCCCGCCATGCATGACGATGAGCTCACCCCCACTCGTTTCGCCCGCCCTCTCTCCGCATTTATCCCGCCGTCAAAACGGATATGTCTTGTGTTGTCGGTTGCTTCCGTGTGATCTCCGACGCGGTGTCTGGCGTGGTCTTCGGCGCGGTCTCGACGATGACTATTACTACTACTACTACTAAAATATAATTCTTCAGGGCGGTGACGGCCATGGCGCTTGTCCAAAACTTCTTGGGCAATGAGGTAAGCCGCCGATCTCTCGAAATACGTCACTACACCCGGCACCGCCGTTGGTGTAGGGGTTGGTGTTGGCGTTAGTGTTGGGGTTGGTGTTGGCGTTAGTGTTGAGGTTGGCGTTGGGGTTAGTGTTAGGGTTAGGGTTGGTGTTATTAATAGTGTTGGGGTTGGTGTTGGCATTAGTGTTGAGGTTGGCGTTAGCGTTAGGGTTGGGGTTGGCGTTGGTGTTGGCATTAATGTTGGGGTTGGGGTTGGTGTGGTTGTCGGTGGTGTCAGACGAGCTTTTACCGTTTTGTTCGGAGACCCCAACTACTGATGTTTCACTGGCCTATTCATAGCAGTGATGTGTGACTGGGTGTGATTTGGTTTTGCCCAAGTGTCGTAGGCGGGGTCCCATCATCCATGGTGTCGAACTCCGTGGTAAACTGCCCTCGTGGTCGTGGTGGTGGTGTGTAGCGGAGAAAGCCTCATCCAAAATCCGTATGATCTGTACAACTCTGGCCGGTCGTATGATCGCTATTTTGTACTCTGATACTCTGATATGAATACAGTATCAAACAGGGACTACTGCTGTATGTTGCCGCCCGGAGTGGTAGTATATGCATATATGGTATATGGCCCTGACAATTGTTTATCAGTCGACGAGAATATACACTATAAATAGACTTGGCCCAGCTTTTAGAAAAACGGATTGAAAATATATTTGAATGTAGCCCGTTTTAGGGCTGGGCTCCCGTTTCGAGGACAAATTACTTGAAATTAGGCTGAGATACCTGTTTCTGCACAGTAGTGCGCTTCTAAAAGAGGATTAAGCCCTGACCCTGACCCCGACCGCTGGTGAAAATTCTAGGAACCTTCTACTGTACAAATGGAGATGTTATCAGGCGTTGTGCTACGTAGTAGTAGTGCGGATTATCAACCATTATGTTTTCGTCGAAGCTACGTATTATTAGACGGAAGTCGGTAAGGCACCACCCGCGAAATGTCAAGGCGGAGCAGCTGCGCCCGGGCACCGGGGTTGGTGTGCGGCGTCGGCTGACAAACGAACAATTAAGGCCCGGAGAATTCCTCGATCAGCGCACATAGAGCGGTAGACGAAATCAGAAACTTAAATGTTGGTCGGACCATTCCGTTTCAGTTGACAAACTCGGAAATTGATTTTCCCGCTGGTAAAGTTAGCCCACTCTAAATTCAAGTTGTTTCCCCCCCCCGTGAAAAGTGGCTGCGCGTTGGGCGAGGGGTTGAGATTTTTGCTAGTAGACGACCGGGCCGGGTGATGCACCACTGGAAAAAACAGAAAACAAAATAGGCGAAACGCAACGCGAATCGGGCGAACAAAATTTTAAGAAACCGGCCGAAATAATGCCCGAACCAGCGGACAGACGGAGGAACGAACTAACGAGCGAGAGAAGAGCGAACAAACGCGCAGAGCGGCTCAAGTCCGGTTGTCCCCTATTAAAACCCTGTTTTGGGACCCATGTGTTTTCAGAAAGAACAAAAAAAATGCGACGAGTACCATCATACCAACCACCTAAATACCTTGTAACAGTTGAGATGATAAGATGAGATAAGATAACCCCCCCTCTGTTTGTAGGGTGGATGTGGTATTTTTCAGCTGGTTTTTCGACAGTTTTGTCATCGGTGAGGGTGCCAAAATGACATAATAATGCTAATAAATGAGGATAATAGTGATAATAATTATGATAATTATGCCGAGCGATATACACGTCTATGGAATATTTCGACGGAGCTCTTTCCGAAGCCAGCATTTTCGATTTGTGTGCCCTCTCTTAACCCAATCAGAACTGAACAAAATGTCCCGCACTAATTCCAAGTAGTGTGTCCTCAAATAGGTGGGACCAGTTCTTAAGGGGTTGAGGCATGATTTGGAGAAAATTGGCTCGGAAATTCGCCCGGTGTGTGTGTGCTATCTTATATCCGTTACACGGTATAATACAGGGAGAGCGCGTAGCAAATACACTAAAAATAGTGTACTAAGGCCAAAAGAGAGTGCTGGACATGCCCGAAAAGGCGGGCCTGCTATAATAGCATACCGTATACTGTAATCAAGATAATCAGGATGACACACACCCTATACTTGTATATGGAACGATTTTCCGCTACAAATTGCTCCAAATCATGCCTTAGAGGGGCCGTGGCTTAAAGGGGCCGTGCCTTAGAGGGGCCATGGTTTAATAATAGAGGGGCACACACAACGAAAATGGTGGCTTCGGAAAGAGCTCTACGATATGTTTCCATAGACGTATATATCGCTCGGCGTTTGCACCTTGAACATTGTCGAGAAAATCAGCTTATACCTACATTTTACTACGGGGGACCATACCACTCTGTTCCGAAATATAAGCACATTTTGTACATTATCATTAAATAAAAACGGTGTTTATATTTCGGGACAGAGTGGTAGTAAAGAAGACCAAATATTGAATATTGCTACGTATTGATAGTAAAAATGGGGAAACATATATAGGTTTTAGTCTGTATTTACTACGGCCCCCCGTATATGTCCGAGGGGGGGTGCCATCATACTATCGCAAGTCGTGTACGTAGGAAGTGTATGTTACCTGGTACCACGGTATGTGCACGTGTCATGCCCTCCCTACACTAAAACTAGCCGTACTAAGGCCACAAGAGCCCTTGACGCTCCCAAAACAAAAACGCCTTCCTATCAATAGCATATATGCATATTTACTCCTGTCATATGGTGACCCCCCCCCCCTCCCCCCCCCCTGGTCAATTGCGGTTCAACATAGATAACAATGATAAGGCCAATGCAACAAATGAGTACCCCTGCTTCACCCCCCCCCCTCCCATATGTCATAACCGACGGCCAGGCATGACAATGAGTAACCCCCCCCCCCTAACGCCGTTAACGCCTTTCTTCTACTTTCCCCCCCCGGCTTGTCGTGATGTCTTGATGGCAGGTCCTGTTCGACAAATATGTCAAAATCGCGGCGGAGATCGTGAAGAGGCTACCCCCCCAAGATGTCCCCGCGGTGAGCAACTGTATGTGTGATTTGGGTGATTTGGGTGATTTGCGTGCAAGAACAATGGTGATTCGCTTGATGTAAATGGAATTTCGATGGTGGGCAGTGGGCAACTCTTTTTTTTGTTTGCTCTCTCACGCTGTCCTGGGACTCGTCGTGAAATTGGCGCCTGGTAGGTGTACAATTTTGGTTTACGATATTATATTTGCATTTTTTTTTTGGGGGGGGGAGGGGGATACGGGTGGTCCCGAGACTGTTTGGCAGTCCGATGTGTGGAATGCTTCCCCTTTTGCCCTGGATGGCAGTGTGAGATAAACCACTTGGAAATAGTGTTGACTGTTTTTTGCAGTAAGAAAAGCCCGCCACTTTCTTAACGTGTGTCCCTCTTTTCCGTTGCTGTCTGTTTTTTTTTATTATTATTGTTGTCCGCTTCTCGATCGACGCCATGAACAGGACTTGACGAACACTCTGCTGTTTTTCAAGGCGTGCGATATGTTCGTCGGCAACTTCCGCTTCGGCAGTGGCCCTTTGCGCGAGACCATGGAGGCTATGGCCGGCGAGCAGGACACTACCCGCCCCAAAGAGGTATGTTAACCGATCTCCCGCTCGGGGTAGAGTAGTAGTACATTAATAGTAGTAAGTATAATACGTACGTGTTAATAATAAGTGGTATTAGTTTTATTCATGGAAGTTGTATTGCGGGGGACCATAGTAAACAGGACCAAATATTGTTGGATAAATAGGTAAATATATAGGTTTTTGTGTTTACCGTAGGTCCTATTTACTATTAATAGTATTACTAGTATTACTAGTATTTACTATGCCCCCCGTAATAGTAGTCGTCGTAAGTACGTACGTATTAATAGTAAAAGTGGTGCAGTAGTGGTAGTAGTGTGAAGCGGCGTGGTAGTGGTAGTAGTGGCGGAAGTGTCGGCTACGACTAAAAAGACCTTGCCTCTGCCGACAGTTCCCTCTCTTCGCGGATCCTTTCCGCTCCTTTCCCCCCCCCCCCCCCCTCCCCACCAAGTATAAGCAAGCTGAATGAGTACAATAATGATAATCCACACCCTCCTCGGGGCCCCTTTACCCCTACTGCCCCCTTCCCTTATTTACCCCCCCAACTGACCGAGTGTCATCCATATGCAAGTCTGCCTCACAAGCGGTTCTTAGTAGGATACAGCTCACCCTTCATGCGACTCGCCGAAACACCTCACGGCGCTTCGCGCTTGGTGCTAGAAATATCTTGCCGGGTCGGTGAAAACCCGACATGCTCCGTTCCGGCATTGTAGGGATGCAAGGGTCTATGGTCATACGACTACGTACGGCCATGCATGAACATGAAGTGCACCCCCTCCCGGGAGCATATGGCCATACGACGACGGCCATGCATGACACGCGTACCGCCCCCCCATCCTCCCGAGGGTATATGGCAATACGACTACGGCCATGCATGACACGCGTACCCCCCCCCCCTCCTCCTCCTCCTCCTCGCGATACAGAGGCCGACGATCCTTGCCCAGCAGGACCTCTGCCGCTGGGTGCTGGAAACGGACACCCGCCTGGGGGCGTGCTTCAACCAGGACATGTTCGACGGCGGCATTTTCGACATGAACGGCGAGTGCGTCTCTACGCCGATGACCCGCGCCGACCGCGACAAGGCGATGCCCCCGGTGCCGAGCTCGAACGTGGTCTACGATGATTCGCGGGGGTTTTCGACGGATGGAAGTGACACGAGGATTGAGAGGCTGGGGCCGTTTGAGGACGACGAGGATGACGGGGACATTTTGGGCGGGGAGCCCCCTCCCCCCGGCAAGATGAGCAGGATGTTTGCGGCGGAAACCTCGCGCGACTATGATATGCTGGACCGGGCCACGAGAATGTGAGGAGTCTTGGGGCCCCGGTGACGCGGGTGCGCTTTCGCCGTCCAGGCTGGGTCACGTGTTTGTGGTTGCGGCACGTCTCTGAATCGTGCAGGACAACTAATATTAGCATTATTAGGACAGGACACTACTATTTAGTATTATTAGGACAGGACACTACTATTTAGTATTATTAGGACAGGACAGGGCACCTGTTGATAGTGAGAGCACAGCAGGGCAGGGCACCTGTTAATAGTAACAACTCGACGCGAGTCGACGAGGGAAGAAAGGGCTAAAGTCTTGTCGCGATAAAATATGCAAGGCACGAACCGTACGTAGTGGGAAGGCGGGAGAAGAGCCTACTTTGTGACCCCGGATCTGAGTTACGACTACGTACGAAGGAGAAATAAAAGAAGGGCGAAGATGATAAACGACAAGGAGAAAAAAAAGAAAAAACAGCAGTACAGGACACCTATTAATCGCAAGAAACAAGGAAGGGGGCCCAGGCTGGATTTCTTATTTGGGAAAGAGTGCATTCTACACAAACTTGACTGTTAACGGCTTGTGAATTTCCTATTTATTTTGAATGCCAAGCCTATCTTTCTCTGTGCTTATTTATTTTCAGTGGTGTGTGGATATGTATAAGTGTCGTGTATTGTACTGGTGTATGTCGTTTTGCTGCCCATTTGGATTTGGCCCCTTCCCGTATGTCTGTTCCGACCGGCTCCCTCTGGTTGTTCCTCTTCTGGTGTTCGGCCGCTTGTCCGGCTTTGTCTGATGCGATGGGTGTTTGACCGATGCTGTTGCCGATTGTCGTATGTATGCGGTTCTTGCACCGATCGTGCTGTTGGTTGTCCTATAGATGCTGTTGTTGATTTACGTTGATTGTCCTCTATATGTTGTTGATTTATGATGTTGACTGTCCTATATGCTGTTGTTGATTTATGATGTTATTGTCCTACATCTGCTGCTGTTGGTTTACGATGTTGATTGACCTATATATGCTGTTTCTGGATTTCCGCTGCTGTTTTTGGAACACCGATCGTGTTATCGATTGTCTCATGCTGTTCTTGGAATACCGATCGTGGTGTTGATTTGTCCGATGCTGGCCTTAAGCACCGATCGCGGTGTTGATCGCCGTATATGCTGTCCTCAAGCCGATCGTGTTATGAATTGTCCTATGCTATTGTTGATTTTCCAATATATGCGGTTGTTAAATCGATGCTGTTGATTGACCGATGTTTTTTGTTGAACCGATCGTGGTGTTAATTGGTGCTGTTGAATTGAAGTCCCGAGGTTAGGGGTGGAGCAGGCGAGCTGTACATCAGGAGCATCACGGCGTACATCGACGTGCTCGAGGGGAACATCACTTCTTCCTACGACCATCTCCTTCGCGGGGCGGAGGTCATGATCGCGAACCCCGGCATCTGCAGGCTGTCTGCATGGTGAGTTGCATTAGAACCGCTACAGGCGTGTGCTACAGTAGAGGTGCACCATGTTCTGCCTTCTAAGGGTGGTCACTTATTATGGTCACTTGAGCTCTATACCTCACCCAAAAACTGATTTGGGAGGAAAACAAAAGTGCTATATAGTATATATATACTATATTCCCGATGGGCAACCCCGTGGCCTTAGTTAGGTATAACAGATAAGACATTTAGTGTAACACGAGAACGAATAACACAACCTTATCCGATTTTCTCTTTGACCAAGCGGGCACACACAATAAAAATTGTTGATGCTCCTATACCAGGTATATGACAACACTTTTATTGAAAAAAAAAATGTGTTGGCTCTCTTATCTTTCCTCCCCGCGTCTCTGGGCACACACAACGAAAATTGTTTATGCTCCTATACCAGGTAATATGACAAAACTTTTATAAACAAATGTTTCGCTCTCTTATCTTTCCTCTCCCCACCGTCTCTCTGCGTAACGCTTGACTCTCTCTCTGTCTTTCTCCCTCTTCTCCTCAGGGGACACCTGGCTCACTGCACGCTGGCCTGCCTGGTGGTCACGGGCGACTACGAGAACTACGTCCGGTTGCGGCTGGCGTACAACACTGTGGCCGACTGCCCCGCGATGGAGAGGGCGCCCCCGTGGGAAGAGTGGACTGGCATGCGCCCCATGTGCGGGACCGTCTTCTGCAGGTGAGGTCAAAGGTCAAGCCGCGGTGCCATAAGAAGCCTCCGCTGCTGCGATGCGGCTGGGCTCTGCCTTGGCAGTGTAGTGGTCAGCGGTGTACATATATATATATACACACATGTGCTGCTGTCGTGTTTGCCGCTTGTCCTCATTTCTCCATTTTTAGTTTATTTTAAATAATCGTAGTGTCATTTTTGCATTCGCCTGCCCCCGCTTGCTATAGTATACCTGGTAAATATTGTTCAAACCTTTGTTCACGGGTTCTCTACCCTTTTGTTCTTGTTTTTTTTTTCCCCCATTTTCTCGCGCTCTCTTTTGTAGCGTTTTTTCTTCGGTTCTTGCCCACCGCTCACCTCCCTTCCCTCCCTCCCTCCCTATGGGCCGTCGTCTGGGCCCGTCACCTCCCTCTCCTTCCCTCAGGCGTGACCACCCTATCCCATTCCTGCGGCCAGCTCCGGATCATAGACGGCATTCCTTCTTCATGACAGCAAACCGAGACAACTCTCCGGCCACCTCGCCCAAAGCATCCACTAAGACTGGAGACAAGGTGCCGGTTTCTCCCCGCGATGACGATGTCGACTCCACCCTCTACCAGTCGTCCGACGACTCTTGGGCAACCGGAGCCTTCACCAAAGGACCAATCCCGACCGCAACAGCGACCAGGCCAGTCGCGACCGTGGCCAGGCCGGAGGTAGTCCAGCGGAGGATCACGGTGGACGAAAGTCTGTCTCGCTCCCCGGGAGTCGGGGTCTACGCACAGGCCTCCACCGCTCCCAGGGTTTACTCGGAGTCGCCCAGCATCCCGGACGGTTACTCCGAGAAGACCTGTAGCAACCATCGGAGATGCTCGGGAACGCACGGCAACAACCCGGGGAGTTACTCGGTAACGCCCAGCAGCACCGGGAGTTACTCGGAGGCGTCCAGCAGCCAAGGGCGTTACTCGGAGACCCCCGGTAACCCCGCGCGTTACCCAAAGACCCCCAGCACCCCCGAGTCTTTCCCAGAAAAGGCCAGCACCCAATCAAGCAGCAACTCGGGCGGTTACTCGGTGACCCCGAACGTCCCAGGGCGTTACCCGGAGAAGGCTACCATCTCCGAGGGGTACTCGGAGAAGACCAGCAGCAACCCGGGGGGGTACGTAGAGACGCCCAGCGTATCGGCTGGTTATCCGGACAAGGCCGCCGCGCAACCGCGAGGTTATCCGGACACGCAGAGCTCTACTTCTCAGGGAACTTATGCGGAGACGCCCAGCATCCCCACGGTGTACGCTCAGACGTCGAGCGCTACGGGAGGTTATGCACAGCAGGCCAGCATCCCGGGGCGTTATCCATCGACGCCCAGCACCCCAGCACGCTACGCGGAGGCTCCCAGCAACCCGGAGAGCTACCCAGAGAAGGACAACACCCCGGGGGGATACTCCGAGGCGGCCGGCATCCCCGAGCAATATTCAGAGCCGCCCGGCATCCCGGGGGGGTACCCGGTGATGCCCAGCATTCCGGGGCGCTATTCCGAGACCCCCAGCAACCCCGGCAGCTACTCGGAGAAGACCAGCAACCCCGGGAGCTATTCTGAGACGGTCAGCATGTCGGGGAGCTACTCGGAGCCCCCCAGCAATCCGGGGAGCTACTCCGAGACTGTGGCGGTAGCGGTGGGCGGAGACGCCTCCAATCCGATCTTCCGCTTCGGCCGCGCTTACGCCGCGAGCGGTGACGGCAACGGCATCGGCGTGGGGTTGGGGCAGGCGGCTCCCGTCGGGCTTCGCGCGGGCGGGAAGTGGGGCGCGAGTCTGGAGAAAGTCGGCGGGGCTGCGCCGTTTTCGGCTAACCCCGGGACTGTTTCTGACGCGGCCTCTCTCTCTGATGGAGGTACCAGCCCCGGGAGCAGCGGGTTGGGGTCTAGCTTCCACTCGGTGGAGGCGGGTCTTGGAGGGGAAGGGGGCATGGGGGACCGTAAGGGCAGCAGCGCTAGCTTCGACGCCAGCTTCGACACGCAGGGGATAGCCGGGTCCGACGCCGAGCAGCAGCCGGACCCGATCCCGAAGCGCGTTGGGCTGGACTCGTCGAACAAGTTGGAGATGAAGCCCCCGCTGCCGTTCCCCCCGCCCTCTCCGTCTGCGGGCGGTCTCGAAGGGGGGTTCGGGGGGCTGGAGTATGGTGTTCCTGACCTGGGAAGGGGCAAGGAGGACCATCTTTTGGATGCGGTTGACATGCTGTTTCGCGACGCGGGTTTTGAAGGGTTTGGGGAGGGAGAGGCGGGTGACATGCTGTTTTGAGGAGGTGCCTGAGGGGTGGTTAGGTGCGGGAGGGGATGGATAGAAGGGGAGGGGGGGGGGGGGGGTTTGGGTGGGCTTGGCCGAGGACGGCCTGTATGTTTAATATTTTAGGCGTTAAGCGTTATACAATCGTGGTTTTTCGTGTATTACAGTCGTTGTTTTGAAGAGCCCCACCTTTTTTTTTTTTTTTGCATGTTGCAAGCAACAAAACATGTTGATGCATAAAAAGAAAAAAAGAAAAACGTAGTTTTTTTTTTGTTTTCTGTGTTTCATCTTGCAAGTAGAGCGTCGGTTTCTCGACAGGCGCTCGGCTAGAGGACAAGAAGGCAGGCTGGCTAAGCGCGGCGGATTTGGCCATGATAGGCGTCGCGGGGGCTTAGATCGCCATGCACGGCAAGCAGTGAAAACTGCTGTCGTCCCGATGGTCGTACGGACGCTAATTGCCCAGTCTAGGAAGGAGAACCGGGCCAGCCCTGACCTAGTATTAGTGCGCACGCCATTTGGCCCTTCCTGTGCTGTGCGTTATTCGCAAGCTTCCGGGCATGTCCTGCCAAAAGGATCTCGGATGCATGCTGCATGTAGTTTTTTGCATTTAGTTCGTGCTTTTTTCTGTTTTTGCGTACAGTTCGTTTCTTCATACTTTTCTAGCATTTTCGTTCTTGATTTTTTTTTTTTTTGCATTTTAGTGCTTTTTTGCATTTTAGTGTGTGTATTTTTTTTTTTGCATTTTAGTGTTTTGTTTTGAATTTGGGGGTATGTAGATTTTTTTTTTTTTTACGTTTTTCGTTCTTGGTTCGTACCCACCTATGATACTCTACGGGTGCTTGCCTGTGTGTACTGTTTTCGCAGGGTTTTAAGTCCGACCACGGCAGCTGGTGGCTCCGTGATTTTTTTTTACTTTTTTTAGGAAAACATTTGACAACCTCGGCATGAATCGTCGTTGTACACGGCTATGCAAGCAAAAAAAAACAGCCGTGTTTTTTTTTATTCTGCACGAGACCACGCGGTGCGCGTTTTTCTTATGTCGAAGCCCCGCGACACAAGAAAGAGTCTTCTTTCTTCCTTTGAGTTTTTTGTCGGGGATAGAAAGCGAAACAATTTTTTTTCGGGACGATTTATTTTTGGAGGGTCGGGGGTGGGGGCGAGGGGAGAGAGAAAGAAGTGCTTTATCTACTTGGTTGGTATGATATGGTGTATGATTGAGCCATCTCATGAAGCGGAAGTACCTTCCGTGAAGTGCGTGTGTCGATACATAACATATATTTGCAGTCACCAAAAAAACAAGAACGCTATTTCTAGTGCGCTATTAATACGTACTCGTGCTATTAGTAGCGGTTTTGCTAGTGATGGGCATATAATACCTCCTCGTGCAGACTATGGGAGTAGACCTGAACAATTAGATGAGGCCAGCCGCTGAAAGAGTGGATAGTACGAAGGACGGTCGCTGATAAGCAGATGACTTGGTTTATTTTGTTTTGTTTTTTCGTGGCTGGATGTGTTCCACGGCGCAAAAAGTTACATATGATACTATATTCATAGCTGGATGCCTAAAAGGCGGTACATATATCTCTAAAGGTATACCCTCCCTACGTTATAGTAATGAATGAAGGGTTTGGGGCGGAACACATATAGTGTATATATTGGAGGCTTTTGGGGTGTTTTTTTATTTGTTTTCCATGTTCTTTGCAGGGCACGAGCGACCGAAAAATATGGTGTAGTATGATATGGCATGTGCGCGGTGTTCCGGAGCTTAAAAACGGTGGAAGGGGTGGAATATTTAGGCTTAAGGGCCTGATCGCAGTGCATTTTGTGAGCAAAGGTATCGGGTGCCAGCAGCTACTGTAGCTTCCTATCGGTCAAGTGTTTGACGCAGTTTTCCTAGTAGTCAATTGTTTGAAAGGAGAACTCCGATTGGTCAATAATTTTGACAGGAGAATTCTGACTGGTGGAAATGCGGGCACCTATTGGTAGTACCTTTCTCTCTACCCTGGTTCGTTCATTACTTACATCCTCAACCTCAAAAGTCACCATCAACTTTGCCCTTAAGGGGGGGTCGGGCCACTCGTGGCGACGCAGTCGATAGTTACTCAAATATTCTTGGAAGCCGGTCTATTGGTGGCGCGGCGAGTGAAGGAGTCAAACCGGGGTCTCCTAGCATATTTGGTAGCATTCGTATGATACGTGCGTCTTATCATATGTTTTGGCTGAACCAGCGACTTTTGTTGTTGCCAGAAAACGACGGCATTGAGTAGCAAGCGGAGTGTTAATGGTACCCATCCAACATGGGGCATTGTTACTTTTTTGCTGCCCAACTAGGTAAAGCGTTTCACGAGTGAGTACGTAGAGCTGTGGGTTTATGGCTCGCCCCGGTCGCGACCGATACAGCGCTGGTTTTGGTTATTTTGTGTGGTTGTGATGCCTTTAAATGATAACAACCTGGTATCATACATGCTTGTGGTAGGGAAGCGGTCATCTCCGTTTTTCACCCTCTGGTACTGTTTGTTTGGTATCTCATTGGCGAAGTTGCGGCGATATTCCAGTACAGCATCAACAGCAGTACCGTAGTACCCAGTGCCATAAGCGCTGCTCTTCTTGTGGAAGCTGTTTCGTTGTGACTCGGCCGTGCTATATTACGTACTACAGGAGGGATTAATGAAGTGTCTGTCTACCAAGCCGTGGTATAATATGCTTATTTCCTAGGTTTACCTAGGGTCTTCTATATATGCTTATTCCCTGGGTTTACCGAGGGTCTTCTATATGATTATTTCCTAGATTTACTTACTGTAGGATCTTCTATATGCTCATTCCCTAGGTTTACTTAGGGTCGCCTATATCTGCTTATTCCCTAGATTCACCTAGGGTCTTCTATTATGCTTATTCCCTACTCGTAGGTTTACTAGGATGTTCATGCTTATTTCCTGGGTTTACCTAGGGTCTTCTATAATGCGTATTCCTTAGATTTACCTAGGGTCTTCTATATGCTCATTCCATAGGTGTACTACGAGTACGACTGTAGGGTGTTTGTGCTTACACTCTAGGTTCACCTAGGGTCTTCTATATGCTCATTCTCTAGTTGCACCTACTGTAGTATCTTCTACATGTTTTGGTATTCTCTAGGTCTACCTAGGGTCTTCTAAAACGAAAACTCCGAAAGTGTCTGTCTTGCCAGTCTGTCCGTCCCGCCCGTCCGTCTAAAACAAACACTATTACTGTACTACGAGTACCATTCTTTGTATGGTATATTTCGCAATGTACGCTCAAAACACCTGTTTAGTAGAGGGTATACTTCGTATACTCTGGATGCACCCGGGTATGATCAACATGACAAGGTTTAGTAGCCGGGGGTACCCTAAGAGTGTACTTCGTATACACAGTACTGGAGGGGTCGTCACATGAGAAAGGCCTGTTTTTTCCAGTGGCAACTAAAAACAAATGAAAAGAGCCGGCAACCAAGAACTGTATTTTCAGCTGTAAAAGGGGCCGGGACCCGTGGCTTTCATGGAAACGCACACCCGGGAATCACTACAGCAGCACTGGGTTACGTTTGTCGCGGCTCCCGTCTCGACTGATCCCTCTGGTCAAAGCACGGTGGTTGTGGATCTGGCAATGAGGCTTGTGTCTCCGAGCTGCTGCAAATCTGCAGATCGCTCGTCCCAGCTACGGTCTCAAAGAAAATTAATAGGACTCGAGCCAGCATCTCCGCCCAACTAAACGAGGGTTGCGAGGCACCCCACGACCCACGGGCTCAGTGTAACGTTGTCCGTGTTATAAGTTCGATGCTAGCATCGCTAGTGGTATAAAAAAAAAAAGGTACTCGTTCGTACGAGAAGTGAGTGGAATCGCGGCGCGTAGGTTTTCATCTACAGGGCCCTAGCGGGTCAAAGGCTGACAACTCGCTGCCGGAGGCTTCTGTTTCGCTGCGACGGCTTGAGGCCATCTCACGAGGTCAGAGGGGTCACATGGCAGGCTGCAGCTTGTCGTGGGGTGCCTTGTCGGGGGAGAACGGGCTTGTGTTCTCGAAGTCGATCGTTGGTCTTCTTCGTTGAGATTTGGGCGGTACATCTCTCTCTCTTGGCGAATCTGGACGGACGGCAGCCCCACCTCTGAAGGGCGAGACCATTTTCCTCGCCGATTGCTCTCCTCGAACCCTCTACCCTCTTGTAGAGTACAGTAGTCACTCTGAATATCGCGTGCACCCCTCCTCCCTACAATAGGTCGAGCACAAGTTGCGTCTACAAGCAGCAGAATCTGCATACCTTTCCCACCCTGATCCACGAAACGACATTGATTGGTGACATTTTTGTACGAGTACTCGTAATTCCACAAGTGTAACTTGTGGTTTCTAGAACCGAATAAAAAAACCTGTCTGTCTGTCTGTCTGTCTGTCTGTCTGTCTGTCTGTCTGTCTGTCTGTCTGTCTGTCTGTCTGTCTGTCTGTCTGTCTGTCTGTCTGTCTGTCTGTCTGTCTGTCTGTCTGTCTGTCTGTCTGTCTGTCTGTCTGTCTGTCTGTCTGTCTGTCTGTCTGTCTGTCTGTCTGTCTGTCTGTCTGTCTGTCTGTCTGTCTGTCTGTCTGTCTGTCTGTCTGTCTGTCTGTCTGTCTGTCTGTCTGTCTGTCTGTCTGTCTGTCTGTCTGTCTGTCTGTCTGTCTGTCTGTCTGTCTGTCTGTCTGTCTGTCTGTCTGTCTGTCTGTCTGTCTGTCTGTCTGTCTGTCTGTCTGTCTGTCTGTCTGTCTGTCTGTCTGTCTGTCTGTCTGTCTGTCTGTCTGTCTGTCTGTCTGTCTGTCTGTCTGTCTGTCTGTCTGTCTGTCTGTCTGTCTGTCTGTCTGTCTGTCTGTCTGTCTGTCTGTCTGTCTGTCTGTCTGTCTGTCTGTCTGTCTGTCTGTCTGTCTGTCTGTCTGTCTGTCTGTCTGTCTGTCTGTCTGTCTGTCTGTCTGTCTGTCTGTCTGTCTGTCTGTCTGTCTGTCTGTCTGTCTGTCTGTCTGTCTGTCTGTCTGTCTGTCTGTCTGTCTGTCTGTCTGTCTGTCTGTCTGTCTGTCTGTCTGTCTGTCTGTCTGTCTGTCTGTCTGTCTGTCTGTCTGTCTGTCTGTCTGTCTGTCTGTCTGTCTGTCTGTCTGTCTGTCTGTCTGTCTGTCTGTCTGTCTGTCTGTCTGTCTGTCTGTCTGTCTGTCTGTCTGTCTGTCTGTCTGTCTGTCTGTCTGTCTGTCTGTCTGTCTGTCTGTCTGTCTGTCTGTCTGTCTGTCTGTCTGTCTGTCTGTCTGTCTGTCTGTCTGTCTGTCTGTCTGTCTGTCTGTCTGTCTGTCTGTCTGTCTGTCTGTCTGTCTGTCTGTCTGTCTGTCTGTCTGTCTGTCTGTCTGTCTGTCTGTCTGTCTGTCTGTCTGTCTGTCTGTCTGTCTGTCTGTCTGTCTGTCTGTCTGTCTGTCTGTCTGTCTGTCTGTCTGTCTGTCTGTCTGTCTGTCTGTCTGTCTGTCTGTCTGTCTGTCTGTCTGTCTGTCTGTCTGTCTGTCTGTCTGTCTGTCTGTCTGTCTGTCTGTCTGTCTGTCTGTCTGTCTGTCTGTCTGTCTGTCTGTCTGTCTGTCTGTCTGTCTGTCTGTCTGTCTGTCTGTCTGTCTGTCTGTCTGTCTGTCTGTCTGTCTGTCTGTCTGTCTGTCTGTCTGTCTGTCTGTCTGTCTGTCTGTCTGTCTGTCTGTCTGTCTGTCTGTCTGTCTGTCTGTCTGTCTGTCTGTCTGTCTGTCTGTCTGTCTGTCTGTCTGTCTGTCTGTCTGTCTGTCTGTCTGTCTGTCTGNGACAACTCGCTGCCGGAGGCTTCTGTTTCGCTGCGACGGCTTGAGGCCATCTCACGAGGTCAGAGGGGTCACATGGCAGGCTGCAGCTTGTCGTGGGGTGCCTTGTCGGGGGAGAACGGGCTTGTGTTCTCGAAGTCGATCGTTGGTCTTCTTCGTTGAGATTTGGGCGGTACATCTCTCTCTCTTGGCGAATCTGGACGGACGGCAGCCCCACCTCTGAAGGGCGAGACCATTTTCCTCGCCGATTGCTCTCCTCGAACCCTCTACCCTCTTGTAGAGTACAGTAGTCACTCTGAATATCGCGTGCACCCCTCCTCCCTACAATAGGTCGAGCACAAGTTGCGTCTACAAGCAGCAGAATCTGCATACCTTTCCCACCCTGATCCACGAAACGACATTGATTGGTGACATTTTTGTACGAGTACTCGTAATTCCACAAGTGTAACTTTGGTCTCAGAACCGAATAAAAAAATGTCTGTCTGTCTGTCTGTCTGTCTGTCTGTCTGTCTGTCTGCTGTCTGTCTGTTGTCTGTCTGTTGTCTGTCTGTCTGTCTGTCTGTCTGTCTGTCTGTCTGTCTGTCTGTCTGTCCCATGAGAGTCAGTCTAAGGCCACCACGGAAAAAAATTTCAAAACTCTACACCCGTACCGCACGCAACAGGTCGATAGCCCTCGAGGAGGCGATCGTCATGGTCCAAACCATACCTATGGGGTGCCCTGTGTGTGGAGTAATCAGGGTTGGCTGCCAGAATCCCAAACGGAGTGGCGGGCCGAGCAGCAGCAATCGCTCGCCCGAGGCCAGTGTCTAATTTCAAGTGGAATCGGATTAATGAAATTCATGTTGGACAGCGTCACGCATTTATCTGTGCTGGGAGTGATCAGGTGGCGAAGGCTTTCCCCTCCGTCCCAGTCTGCTCCCTCCCTCCCTCCCTCCCTCCCTCCTTCCCTCCCTCCCTCGCTCGCCCTTTCCCTCTCCCGCCTTCCGTCCCTCCCTCTCTGCGTCCCTCCCTCCGCGCCTCCGCCCCATCCCTACCACCCTTCCTTCCTCCTTCTCCCCCCCTCTGCTCCCTCCTCTCCTATTTCCTGTCACCCCACCGCCCTCGAACCAAAGATGTCACGACACAGCACCTTCAACCCCTTGACAGACAGCGCCTTGACTGACACCATACTACTAGGTTTTGTGTTAAAACACTCGGCCCTACACCCTTGACAGCGCAAGTTTCCCTTGCTTGACCTGACATCATTGCTTCTAATTTGTCGGATGTCTTTGGCGAAATTGTTCAATCATTCATCATTCTAACATGTCGAATTTTTAAACTTTGAACCATTCGAAAATCAAACGCGCTAATTGGGTGCGTCCCTCCCTGAAACACTAAGTATTTTTCAACCATTCATCATTCAAAACTTTCAAAGTATGTACAAGGCGGACTCGTCCGAAGCACAGCATCACAGCATCAAGCCGGCCGAATCAACCTAGAACTCGTTCCAAGCACAACATCAAGCCGGACGAATCAACCTACGAGTACGAGCAGAGTCTTTCCAAGCCACAGCTTTCTTCTTCCCGCTTCCCTCCCTCCCTCCCTCCCTCCCTTCCTCCCTCCCTGCCCTCGCCACCTTGCTTTGTCCCAGCCTTGATATACGCTCCCTCCCTGGCACCTGGTACGTATGCTGACTTTGTAGGTGTAGACGAAGAAATACAAAATCATCTAAAACAGAGAGAGCACCACAACGTTTTCGAATTTCGTAAATATCTTAATACAAAATCGCCCCGGACAAGATGCAGGATACGCAGTACGCGAAGTGGGAGGTTGTAGAACAGAGACCAAAAGGTATTATGCGGTATTCCAACTACCCCCCCCCCCCCCCCCCCCCCCCCCTCCCTCTCCCTCCCTCCCTCCCTCCCTCCCTCCCTCCCTCCCTCCCTCCCTCCCTGACTCCTCGCCACCTTGCTTCCTCCCAGCCTTGATGTATGCTCCCTTCCTGGTACCTGGTACGTTCCTGGTACCTGGTACGTATGCTGACTTTGTAGTATTACGTACACATGATAACTGAAGCACATCGACATCGAACACTTCAGACTAAAAGATCCGCGCACGTATCAGGTCTCCTGACATCTAGACAAAATACACCAGCCACACCGCCCGACATCGTCCCGACCAGTACATACACACTTCTGGAATAAGCACGCCAACCCGTTCCTTGGCCGTGCAATAACAATTTGTGTTGTTTTACAGCAGTACAAGCACCGAACGAGTACGGTGCGGTTGACACCACCAGCGATGCAAGCATCGAAGTTGAAAACGGCCAACACTACAATGACCCCGTGGGTCGTGGAGTATCTCGCAACCCTCGTTTAGTTGGGCGGAGATGCTGGCTCAAGCCCTATTAATTTTCCTCGAGACCGTAGCTGGGACGAGCGATCTGCAGATTTGCAGCAGCTCGGAGACACAAGCCTCGTTGCCAGATCCACAACCACCGTGCTTTGACCACGAGGGATCAGTTGAGACTGGAGCTGCGACGAACGTACCCCAGTGTTGCTGTAGTGATGCCCGGCTGTGCGTTTCCATGAAAGCCACGGCTCCCGGTCTCTTTGACAGCTGAAAATACAGTTCTTGGTTGCCGGCTCTTTTCATTGTTGCTTTGTTGCCACTGGAAAAAACAGTTCGAAAACATTTTTCCTGGAAAAAACAGGCCTTTCTCATATGACCACCCCAGTACTACTACTACTGTACTCTACCAGGTACACAACAAACCCTTGGTATGCTTGTCTTTGGGTAGTCTACCGCGGGTTTTATTGTTTTTTGCCTCTGACCAAGAACGCGAAGCAGCAATACAGACGTCTCTTTTGACTCCTAATTGCGTTACCGATATTAGGTCAGTCTGAAATGCCTCATACACCCTCTGATACAGTTTACTATGATCTATAGGGGGTTTTTATATCATAGCGAAATTCCCCAGTGTGTTGGGGTCTCTAGAGCGGCATTCTCCAGTTCACTGCGGCCTCTGTAGGGTTTGTAACATAAGTGCACTGGGGTCTCAATAGCGGCGTTCCCCAGTCTACTGCGGTCTCTACAGAGCTTCTACAAGGGTGGATTCCCCCATGTGCTGGGATCTCTATACTGGATTTCCCCGGTGTGCTGGGATATTTATAGCGGCATTCCCCAGTTCACTGGGGTCTCTGTAGGGTTTCTAAATGAGTGGAATCCCCCAGTGTGCTGGGGTCTCTGTAACGGCATTCCCCAGTATACTGGGCCTTTTGTAGGGTAAATATCATGAGCGAAATTCCCCAGTGTGCTGGGGTCTCTATATATAACACCATTCCCCAATCTACTGAGGCCACTGGAGGGTTTCTATAACAAGCGGAATTCCCAGTGTGGAGAGGTCTCTATAGCGGCATTCCCCAGTTTCATGAGGTTTCTGTAGGGTTTTTTAAAGAAACATAATTCCCCAGTTTCACTGGGGTCTCTAGAACAGGCACCGATCTATAAATATTCATGAGGTCGTACACACCGTAGCACGCGCAATGGAAGTATCACAACAAGCAGCTTGCAAAGATGAGTTCCGCCAAAAGTGTCTGTCTCAAAAATAGGGTTTCTACCATAAGCGGGATTCCCCAATGTGCTGGGGTCTCCATAGCAGCAGCATTCCCCACTTCACTGAGATCTCTGTCGGATTTCTAAGATATGCGGAGTTCCCCAGTTTTACTGGGGTCTCTAGAACAGCCAACGACTTGCAAAACAATCCTCACGAGGTCGTGCACTCCGTAGCACGCGCGATCGAAGTACGACAACAGCACAACAACCAGTTTGCTAAAATGAGTGTCCCGACTAAATGTTCGACGTCTCAACTAAGGTGATTTTTTTACTTGTAAAATTAAAACTCGGAACCTACTTCGTTGTCTGGAGCACATGTTTCGCACATGTTTCAGTCCACCCCCCTAACAAGCAGCCTGTAAAGATGAATGTCCCGACTAAAGTTTCGATGTCGTGATTTTTTACTTGTAAAATTCGGAAACAACTTCACTGTCTGGAGCGCATTTTTCAGTCCACCCCCCTCCCAGGCATGACTCCGGAAAAACATGCCAGGTGCGCTGGTACGTATGTTTCCGTGCACAGCACCGTTCGTAATCGCAAGATCAATTTGGCCAACCCCATTCTGCGTTGTCCCCATTGCCCCCCGTGCGCAATATACGCAAGAGCGGTCACGAAGCCTACGTGGCTCTTGGCAAGAATCATCCACCAGATACGTTTTAGAGGCTCGGCCTAAATGCAAGACGGCCCAGCGAAATGTTTCCTGCAAGTCGCTGGTAGTAAATTTCAATCCTGCACCCGTCTGGCAGATATCGATTCCCACGTCATGAACCAGATATTTCTAGGCACAGATAGCTTCCTGGTCTGTACGATCTAGCTCATGTTGATTAGTGCCGGGTTGGAGCCGTCGAGCCTGCATGGTCTAGGACAAGTTTCCCGGATTTAGTCTGTATTATACAGATCCTGCACACGTTTCATTACGGCAGGTTAGGAACTGTAGATGATCTAGACTATCTCTCTATAGATGACCCGTCCGACGTGTGTGGGTGCAGTCTTCCATGTCGGCCCAGACTAACCCGACCCCAGACTTTAACCCTAACCCCAACCCTTTGCGCGGCTCGAGGTCGGCAGGGGCGGCCGCACGGCTCCGCAGGGTGTTTGAGTGACGTTTTTTCGAAAAAAAACGAGCGGCCGAACGTTCACAGCCTCGACCAATCAGACCAACGACCTGCGGGAATCCTTTCGCGGGACCGTCCTGCATTTAGGGCGAGAGTCCGTTTTACGGGTTCAGTCTATGACAGGCCGACGTCCAAAACAAAACGGGCGGCCGAAAGTCCAGCCTCACCCAATCACGGACCAACGATCCGCAGGAGAAAAATCTCCGGGCCGTTCTGCGTTTAGGGCGAGTCCATCCTAAAGGCCAAGTTATGATAGGCCGTCGTATAGGCACAGTGGGGCTTTTATCCGTCTGGACGCGTACTACGATAGAGGTAACACATTTTGGCTCAAAATTTTTCTGAAAACTCTTCGGAATGGACGGGGCCCTTAACCCAAAATCGTCTCGTGATGCAATATTTTTCATAGTATACCTACTATTACTTGTAGGCCATATGATTGCTCATCGGGCAATCACTTTTGTATCCCTCCAAACATCAGTTCTGGGTGAGGTGCAAAGCCCCTCTAGTAATAAGTAACCACCCTCAGAAGGCAGAAACATGGCCTGTATGCAGGTGCACCTCTACCGCAGCCGGCGTCTTTGTGAAAAAAAGCTTGAGAGTATCATCAGCCGCCGCCGATGTTTGTTCTGAAGATACAAACACATACTACGTACTCGTATCTGCCGGTGTTTTTTGGGCAAGACAAACAGAGTAAAAGCAGCCGTCGACATGAAGCCAATCGTCTGAAAGCAGGTGTTAAAAGGTGTTTCACGTTTTTTCTCGCTTCTTGATCGCCCGTTGATACTTGGAGAAGTTCATCCGATGTGTAACCGTTTGAAACCGTAAGAAAACGGCTGAACGCGAGACGGCTGCGTCAGTGATTGCGGTGGAACTATTCCTAGTGGTCGACGCCACAGCAGCAGCAGTAGTAGGAGGAGTGGCCGTGGCCATGGAGGCACTGTCGGGCGCCGAAGCCCCGGGGACACCTGAATAATCTCCCCGGGGTTTCCAGTAGCCTGCCTTGCGAAAAAGGACGTCAATCGTGTGCTCCTTGCTCCAACCTGCCTTGCACATGGTCTCAGGGAAAATGGCAGACTATGTGTCTCAAATCAACGCAAAACAGAAGCGGCAGCAAAACAGCAGAAAAGGCGAGCAAACGAGCGACCACCACGTACCGCAACAACGAACAACAAAGCAGGAAAGGAGTGAAATGGTGAGAACTACTGTATGCACACGGCGGCAGCAAGACATACAGTAGGCCACAGCACTTATCTGGTATTAATAAAGTGAGAGCTAAGAAAAAGCTGGCTCTAATTTTGCAGGAACCTTCTGATTCATCTGAAATTAGCGTTGGACGCATCCTGCCTCACAATTCCCCAAGAAAGTCCAAAACTTACCGTCGGATGGGCGATTAGACAGAAAACGGTATAAAGTTTTTTGCGCCACTTGACGATGTAATCTAGGGAAAATCCGCCACAGAACTAAACTTGTATCGGCAGCTCAAGGAGCAACAAACCTAACTGCACACCCACCGAGACTCCTATCTACTCGGGATATTTTCGTCGTTTTACAGCGGTGCCCTTGCCACTGAGCTCATCATTAATGTATGTGTTATTTTTTATTTGTGATGAGGGTCTGCTTTGGTGTATGTGTTACCTCCAGAAGGGTCTATCGTCTATCATCGAGATGGCAACCTCGTGCTGCAGGCAACATGCGGCAAGGCCGATCAATGATGACGACGATGACGATGATGATGATGACGATGATGATGATGATGATGATGATGATGATGACGATGATGACGATGATGATGATGATGATGATGATGATGATGATGATGATGATGACGATAACGATTAAGACATTGCTCACGCGAGCTACTATGATAATACGGTAACACACACCCACCCCGTGTCGTGCTGAAGGACGACGCCCTGAAAGTACCTATTGTACCACTTTGTCCGGAAACCTGAGGACCGTCTGCGTATTAATATGAATACCCAAGCGATCCTTACATATCCGGACAGACTAATCATTTACACTACGAGTAACATGCGCAGCCTTATGCGATTGCCTTGGTTTGATGGTACCATACCTGATAGCACCTTCCGGCGCTGTCTTTGAAAGACAAGACCAGCCCATGGCGGTTCCTCAGCCAATCTCGCTCGTGCTGGTGTTTATTTACCGCCGATCATCACAACAGGCAGTGTACATTCGCAAGCACGCAGGGGAGGGGGGGGGGAAGGGGCGAAGTTGTAACGGACAGACGGACGTCTAGACAGTATATGCCCCGTTAACGAGCATGCACACTTAGTCGTGGCAACGCAAAGGTATGCACAACTGAACTTTAGTTGGTGTCAGTAAAATCTCTCGCTCGTCGTCAACAAAACCCAGAAACAAAAATAGGCTGAAAGCCAGTACGCGTCACAATAAGAGCATGCATAGCGGCGTCGGGATCTAGTAGTCTCATCCGGACCAGCGCTGCTGAAAACGTGTATTGCCTTACCAATAGTATGCTAATACTAACATCCGACGCAAGTCGACGAGGGAATAAAGTGCTGAAACCTTCTCGCGATAAAAATGCAAGGCAAGAACCGTAGTGGGGGAGGAGGGAGAAGAGCCTACTTTGTGACCCCGGATCTGAGTTACGACCAGGAAGGAGAGAGAAAGGAAGGGCGAAGATAATAAATGGGATGGACAACAAAAAAACAAAAAACTAACATTAATAATGATATCACCCGTCTGATACGGTACCCCATACATTTGGAGCCGATGGGTTTTTTTACAGTATTCTTCGTCAGATAACCTTGTCCATGGGTTGGTGTCTAGGGACTTAGCTTTGCTTACACTACCTTCTCAAAGCCGGCTGTTGGGCGACAAACTGATAATCTAGAGCTCGTTTAAGTGACGAGAGCCTCAGAAGCGCTACTACAGTAGGCTATTACAGAGAGAAAAGACATTTCGTGCCCGCAGTTTTCTGATTGGTCAGTTTTTTTGCTTGGATTTTTTCATTGGTGGAAATTCCTTGGTCGACATTTTGTCGTCATCCGGAATCGTGGCGTCACTTTTCGAAAATTAAAAAATTAAAAAAATTAAAATGAGAAATTGGCCGTAGATCGTATTGATGATGGCGTCAGTCTTCGGCTTTCTATTATTGGCCAATCAGAAAACTGCAGGCACGAATCTCTTTCTCTGTAGGCAATTGGCTACGAATAGATTTATACCCCTACCCCTACCGTAGCATTATTGCTTTTTACGTCACTAACCTGTGCGACCTCGAGGCTGCTGATAACGATCACCCGGCACCTGCGCTGGGGGGGGGGGGGGGGCGCACCCGGAGGAAAACATCAATTGGGTTTGGGGGTCCACCTATTTGAGTATGTATGCTAGTTCGTTGTTATCATGTCGTAGCGCTGAATTGCGAAGTGTTTAGGTTCAAGAAAGTAGCGAATTGAAGGTGCCGTTGTTTAGACTGAAGAAAGTAACGAATTGAAGGGGGCCGGTGTTTGGACTGAAGAAAATACTGACTTGAAGGAGCCGGTGTTTAGGCCGAAGGGAGCTAGGGATCTGTCCACCCTTGGTACGGCGGTAGGCATGCTACGGTAGGGATGGTATGGTGAGGCATGCTACGATAGGGATGCATGCACAGATACCTTATGAGGCTCCTCGCTTGAGGAACTCTACGTACCTCGCCCTTACGCTGACCTTGAAAATCGGGTAACAACGCCATGGTGTGAGGAGGTTAGGGTAAGGACACAGGGTATCCCGAGCCAGGTCAGCCTATATAACGGGTACTCGTTGGTACTCCCGTGTGTTGTTTGCTTAGAGATAGAAGAAGCGCAGCTTTATTCCTTTTCCCCCGATGGAGACTGAAAGGACAGGGGAAGGCCACCTGGGAACCCCCCCTGGTTCCCATCTGAGATACGCCTTCCAAGTAATACCAATACGATCCAAATACCTGATACCAGGTATTTACCAACGTTTTGACATCATTCCAACAGTACCATAACAATGGCCTACGATATAAAGTTTACGACGGATAACGTTGCTACAAACACGTACTGTGTCGTATTTATTGGGTATTGGGTTCTTCCTTAGTTGAGGAGCCCCGCCGCCAGTGGGAAACGCTTGCCCAAAAAGTGATACCCCCATCGCAGCACACGTCGTTATCATCTACTGTATCTATCTATCTTGTCGGCTCCTTACACCACCCACCACAGACCGGCGCGCTACCGGAGAGGGGGGTTGTCGCTTTTGAGCCCTTATTTTTCGGCCGCCTAGAGTCAGTTGGCCGAGTGACCGCCCTACTTCCTTCACAATATTTAAGCGTTTCATTTTGGCTTACGAGTATTTATTTTTTGCGATGTGTGCCGCCATCGGAATGTTTCTTTTCGCTGGGACAACAAAATATTTGCAAGTCCAATTTAGGGGTGCGGTACAGAGCCGTACGTAGTAAAAATGGGGGTAGCCTCTCTACCGTATTACTAGTTCACGCGCGCGCCACGCCTTAGACCTAAATCTGAAACTCTCGCCTGGTGTCTGGGATTTGAGCCCACTCCAGGCCCCAAAACTTGGAGTCTTCGCTTGCCGCCTTGACTGCGTATTCCGCGAGGGCAGCTCGAAAAGGCCTAGGGGTGAAGCTTCCCATGAATCCCTGCGGGATGTAGCGTCCGAGACCTTTGTCCAAGGTTTCCCATCTTCTTACATATTGTGCGACAGGCGTTTGGGCGGAGGGGGCCAGGGGAGGAGAGTCATGGTGTGCAGGCAGTCGTCTCGGCAACACGTAGCGTCGGAGACTTTTCCCCCAAGGTTTCCCATTTTTTGTGCAGGAGGCATTAGCAGGGAGGGGACCGGGAGGGGGAAGAGGCGGTATGTATGCTTATGGCATGCATGGCCGGAGCCGTATGGACATGAGAGAGAGGGGTCCCGGCCATATGTGTGGTTGTTCTACGAAAGTCTGTCAAGAAACGATACGATGACGAGGGGCGACTGGCTTACCTCACGAAAAAGGCAACATGGGGGTCCCCCGCCGCCTCCGGAAAATTCCGGGAAACTTCCTCGCCGATCGCTGCTCCGTCCATCCTACCTGCCGTCGAGGGTAGCCAAGACTGTTCGTTCATACATGCGGTTACTGGTGATCAAATCTACCACCAAATACCGAGGTATTGAAATCATCTTGCCGAGGAGCATTGTTTTTCGTGAAAAGGTTGACAAAATGTATATTGTCATACGTCAGCTGTGAGTTCGACCTAATTGATTGGTCTATATTCGACCGAATCGATTGATCGATACCCGACCGAATCGATTGGTCGATGCTCAACCAAAATGATCGGTTGGCATTCGACCGAATAGACTGGTCGATGCTCGACAGCACTAATTGGTCGAAAGTCAGAGAGGTCTGCAAGCTGGTTGGGGCATACGTCGGTCGCACCTGATTTTGCTATAATGATATCGACATCCGTACGCTCTTGATTTGGCTAAAACAGAGCGATCTTTACATCGTGCAGATGATTTGTTTTTGTAACGTGTCATCGACACCCTGCACGCTCTTGATTGTTGATTGGCATTGGTCTGAACGAATAGACCGAGGAAGCTTAGCCCTTCCGAAAAACGAATTACCAAGCGTGCGTGTTGAATCGCGGAGTCTCGCCGTCTCTGCCTCTGGGCAGCAATCAGCAACACACCGATGCGAGTCAACGCCCCCTTTCTGGCGGCGGTGAAGGAAAAACAGAACAACGACTCGACGCCCTTATCTAAGCACCAAAAACTCTACCCTCTTGCGCTTGCGACCTGCATGAACTCGAGGTACGACACACAGTAGCACGGTATGAATACGAGCCGGAGACATGTTCCGCCCGACCGAAATTCTCCGAAGCAAAACGCCTCCCACCAGAGCATACAAATTTCCAGGGCTGTTCACGAGTCGGGTCAAATCTCGTGGGTCGGGTCGGGTCGGGTCGGGTCGGATCATGTCGGGTAACGGTGACCGGACCCGATCCGTGATAATTTGAAAACGTCCTGACCCGACCCGACCAGACCCGACCCGACCCGACCCAACGCGACTCCTGAAGTTTTGAAATGTTCCTGAACCCGCCCGCGGATTGGGGTCATGACCGGTGAAGAGCCGTGCAAATATTCATCAACGTGAGTTCTTAGCGAAAGCTATACTCTACCTTATGATACCCGGTACGCTCCAAAATCTAGGGGCAAAGCTAAGGCTAAAGCTAGCTTACCGTTAAGCTTGTGGTGGCGCAAGAGGGCGTCGAAGCACCGAACGCACGGCTGGAACCCCTCGAGCGCCTCGATAGGGGCGGAGTAGAAGGCCTCTCTCGTGTCCGGGCGCTGCAGGTGAACGTAACCGCTCCCTCCTACGAGAGATTGGTGTTCCCCGAAAAGAGGCATTTGCGTCTTGGGAGCCGCGGCTATTAAATCCATCTGCCGAGGGAAAGACATCGTAGCAAAGTCTAAGGTGATATTGTACAAATGGCATAGAAGATCTCTCGCTAGAAACTCGCGCTGGTGAGAGGCATAAAAAGCACGGCTGTTCACGGGCCGGGTCAAACCTCGCGAGTCCGGTCGGGTCGGGTCGGGTCGGGTCGGGTATAGGTGACCGGAGGCAACCCGTGAGAGTTTGAAAGTCCCCTGACCCGACCCGACGCGACCTTTCCCGACCCGTAATATTAACAAATTCCTGACCCGACTGTCGTACCGTGGTCAATTATGGGCGCTGGTGGAAGTCATAAGTTAAAAAAAGCAACCAACATAACTAGCAATATTTTCCGTTCAAATTTCCGGTTCAGATTTCCGGTTCAGATCTCCGGTTCAGATCTCTGGTGCAGGTCTCCGGTTCGGATGCCCGGTTCAGATGCCTGATTCAGATCTCGGGTTCAGATCTCTGGTCAGATATCAAGTTCAGTTCAGATCTCTGGTTCAGATCTCCGGCTCCGGTCTCCGGGTTTAAACGGCCGGCTTCATCCAGTTGAAATGGGGACCCCAAAAAAGGCGGCCGTGTAACTAGCAACTTCGCCATGCCACTACAGTGCGGTGCACTATGTGCGGTAGAAGGGGTACTTTTGGGCCCAACATTGTATATCTTCGTAATTATGATCAAGATCCACTCTACTACAGTGCGGTGCCACTACAGTGCGGTGCCACTACAGTGCGGTGCCGCTACAGTGCGGTGCCACTACAGTGCAGTGCCACTACAGGGCGGTACCACTACAGCAGTGCGGTGCCACTACAGTGCGGTGCCACTACAGTGCGGTGTCACTACGGTGCGGTGCCACTAGATTGCGGTGCCACTACAGTGCGGCGCCACTAGTTTGTGGTGCCACTACTGTGCGGTGCCACTACAGTGCAGTGCCACTACAGTGCGGTGCCACTACAGTGTGGTGCCATGAAAGTGCCGTATAGGGGGTACTTTTGGACCCGACATTTTCTGACTGACGCCCCCCCCGCCACTGACCAACAACCCAACGTGTTTTTTTTTTTTGCTTTAGTTGTTGGATGCCCCGCCCCGCCCATGGGGGTGACCTTTATATGGGATTTACGAGTACAATTTTTATCAAAAATCATGCTTTTAGGTTCGGCATACGGTACAGAGCTCTTTTTCTTGTTAAGAACCCGAGATAACTTGGTAAATTGGGTAACACCTCTACCCAGTTGCGCAACTCTGAAGTCTGGCTACAGTATTTGTTTCGATAAACATTTGTTTTGTTTTGTGCTTGAGTCGACCCAGCAGTCCTTCCCTCCCAATCTCTGAAGTGCTGACTGTCGTGTACTGTCGGGTACCGTACGCATGTCACATGTCAATGAACCCCTGTCCGGCGGTCGCAAATGTCGCCAAGTACTTCATGCATCGCATACATCAGACCCCAAAACATAATCTAGATTGATATTTCAAGGCAGATACATCCCTGATTTACCTCATTTGCATGATCTATATAACGTTGCCGGGTTGGAGCCGTATGATATGTTTGATATATGTAGCGCATGCTTCTTGGGTCGGATATGTACTTATACAGCTCATGCACACCATCCCATAGGATCTAGATCATCTAGATCGTGATCTTCTCTACAGGTGTGACGAATCTTAACATACTACATGGAAGGCATGTCAACGAGTTCGCCTACCTGATCGTTCCCCCCCCAACCGGCCCCCGTCACCGCGCCGTTGTTCGCCCGCGCACCTCCCCGGTCGGGCTCCGCGTTAGCCTGATGTTGTGAATTTGAGTGTCCTCTACTGTTGTGAGCCGAATTTCTTTTCGAGGGGTTCGCCGACAATGATGCTGCCGCTTGTTGTTGTTGTTGTCGTTGCTGTTGTTGCTGTTTCTGGTTATTTTTTTTCGTCCCCCGTGTCGTGCGGTGATGCCGGTGGTGTGTCTTCCTGGACGACTCCCGGCGCCCCTTCCCACGAACGCCACTTCTGTTGGTGGTGGTGGAAACCCCAGACCGCGTCGAGGCGCGAAGACTGCTACTAGTTCCTACCGTGGCTTTATTTACGCTCGTAGGGGGGAAGGCACCCGTTCCAAAATCTTCAGGCAGTAGTCTCCTGTCGGGTATCTCATTTGCGCCAGCGGGGGCGTCATCCGTCCTTCGATCCCTCAGCAACGACCTTCTGCCGGGGGTCTGGTGAGCTTCCACGCTTCCGGCGCTACGGCTGCCGCCTCTGCTATTAATAGCAGCGATAGAAGAGCTAGGTGCTCTCCCGGAGAGGGCAGTCGAGGAGGAAGTGTGGACCGAGGCGGGCGCTGGTGGTAGCCGGGAGGACCTCGACAGGGTTGCGTCCAGTTCGATGGTCAGCCTTCGCGAAGCTTCGGCGATGGCAGGACGGTGGCTGGATGGCAACGCGCGGTCGACAGCTACCGGCATGTTCGTGGTTGCCGCTGCTGTGGCTGTCGCCGACGATGTCCTTTTCGCTGGTGGTGGTCGTACTTCTCCGCAACCCCTGTGACCTTGTGAAGGTGTACTGCCGCCACCGTCGCCGCCACCGCTGCAACTGCCCTCGGCGCCATCAGCGTCACCATCGGCGTGTTGGTTATCAATAGCTGCCTCCGTGTGACCCTCCGATATTTTTATCAGACCCTCTGCTTTCTGCTTCATGGACGGCTCTGAATTGGTGTACGCTTGCGGTAGTGGTGACATAGAGCTTGTCGGCGGCGCGGTGGTTCGTCGTTGGCTGCTCTCGGCAGGGGTGGTCGCAGATCGCTCCCCGCTGTACCCGGTACTAGCTTCTTCTTGGTCGTTTCGCCCGATTACCGAGCATTGATCTTCGGGAGGGTCTTCTTCTTGAAGGCTGTCGGACGGTCCAAATAAAGAAGATGGTGGCGACCTTCCGGTTGCCTCCTGGGTGGCGCTGCTTGCTTCGAGGGTGGACGATTGAGGGAGATGGTGGTGGGGTATGCTCGGTCCTGCTTTTGAAAGGTCTTCTGCGTCTTGTGTTGCTGGAAGAGCTAGCAGCGGTGGGGGCTCCCGCGAGAGCTGAGGAAAACAGGAAGAACACAAGGGGGTCCGTGTTGACGATTGTGTTGGTCCGTTAGACCTTACCATCATTCCAGATTTATTTCGTTCCGCGGCGGTCCTGCCGCTCCCCCGTTGAGACCGTTCGTCCTCGAGGGGGTCCTCGAAGGACACCGTGGTCCGCGATGCAAGTGATGCAGAATAGAGCGGAAGAAGTCCCGTCGATGTCTTGTCTTGCTCTTGCTCTTTGCTACGATCTCCTCCTGCTGTGTTGCAGCGTACCCTGATACAGTAGTAAGGGAAAGGTGGGTCTTCGTCGGGTCAAGTTTTGTTTCCATTATTACGAACTGTACCCTCTGGTACATCTTAATCGTATTGATAGTGATATCTGTACATGTACATACCTGTACCCGTAGTACATACGAGTGTTACTTATACCTTACATCTTACTATGCGAATGTATACCCATACTGGCTGTACTTCGTACGTACTCGTAGGAAGGATACTTTATGCATATCTTCAGAACACGGAATGCCGATGCCTGGTCGAATATATCTGGTACATACTGAGCTGGTATGCAGTACATACAGAGTGTATACGTAGCACCATCGTTCTCTACCCGCATGTACGAGTGGTAATTCCGCCATTCCGTACAAGAACACCTCTCGTGAAATGCTCCCGAGACGATATCATAATCGCTTCAAAGCGAGCCCGATTCCCCGCCTCCCGTCTCCCGTCTCCGTGAAGGTGAGAAAAATGCGGCGCAATAACACAACCACCAGAGAGTCAGGACACAGGACTTACAACAGCAGTACGAGTAGGACAGATATCCACTGGAAAGTATGTACCACCCCTTGATTGAAATTAATGGCCAGACCACAAGAGACACGTTGGAGGTACAGTACGCACCTCCAGGGCCTTGTGAAAGCCGGGGACCCCGGCACGAGCAGCGGCGCCGACCGAGGCGGCGTGCTCCCGTACTCGAGCATGCTCTGCTTGAGCAAGCGGCTCGACGGCCTCGAAGAGCCCGGTCGGGCATGGCTTAAAAGTTCGAGCACTCTCGGGTCGAAGGCAGTGTTCGCCTCCTGCACCGCTTCTGTCGGATTGGTGCTGTTGTTGTTGTTGCTGGTGGGGAGGGCACCACTGATGTCTTCGACGGCGAGGCTTAGTTGGTCAGCGATTGCGGTGGTCGCCGATGCAATGCGCTTCGAAAAGTCGCCCAACGATGAAGGTATCACGGTTCCGATGTGATGCAGCATTTTTTTTTTACATTCAAAATCAGTCGGTCCGTGCCCTCGACACTACACGATGGCCCGGTAGTGCTGGTTGAGGATCGAAACCAAGCCAAAGTTGTCGAGGCTCAACCCTGCAAGCTGAGGGATACATCGGCTGCTACCATGTATCTCCTTTCGAGTGCCCGCGGGCCAACAGGACAACCGGGATAGCGGACAGCTCTTGAAATTAGTGAACCGGCACCAATTCCACCGCGTTTTTTTGTTAAGCATAGCGTGATGTTCAGACGTGCAGATAGATCTCGGCTTGCGACTACGGCCAACGGACGTGATGTTGTGAGGTGGCATGGCGCGCTCGTGCGACAGTAGTGCCCCCACTTGGTTGCGCAGCCGTGGCGCAGCTATGGCGAGCGAATCGCGTTTGTGTTTGTCTCTTGATAGATAATTTGCGCTCTTTTTCAGATCCATTCATGATGACACTCGTCACGATAAGAGACAAGAGACAACAGGAAGCTTCGTGTGTAGCTCGTAGCTCGCCTGCTGATGCCACACGCACACGCTTGATGTCGTTAAGTCGGGGCTCGGAGTAGCTGGACCAATCAGGTGTACGAATGTCGGGGAGTAGTCGGCATTCTCTGATACAGCAGTCTGGTGGGAGTATGTTTTTGCGGGCGAACGGCCGAAAAACTTTCAGCTAAAAAAGTTGGCTTTGCATCGTAAGCGGCAGAGATCCAAGGCGCGGTAGGGGGGGCGTTATCATTATCAGACCTCGAGCAAGCGACCGAAGAATACGAGCTGGTCCAGCCATAAAACAGATATGCATTCGATCGGACGGTTTGACCTCGTTTTAGCATATTTTAGCTCCTAATTTTGCACCATGGTTTCTGAGCTCGCAGCGCGTTTGCACATGCTAGAATTTTTGGAGTTCGAGAACATTTCGTCGAGAAATGCCCTATCGAATAAATCCCGTCGCATACGGGGATATCTCCATACTGCGGTCCATACGAATCGCCGAAAAAACTGTACGGCGGATGACGCTGATTCACGGTGTGACCATTCCTTGAGGCATGGAGAAACGATCGATATTCTCCCCATCGTCTAATTCGTTGTCTATCAAGAGATATGAGGTGCACATGATCCGCCATACACAGTTAAGATATTACGACGAACGACCCAAAATCCCGATTTCCCAGCTGAATTTATCGTATTTTTGTCTGATTCTGTTGTGCACGTGATTCGCATCGCTCTCGTCGACACGCTACCTGAGGCTCCATTTTGTTTCGACGTTTTTTTTCGGTACTTGTTTCGCCAAAATGCCGACCAGCTTTTTCTTGATACGGCCATCATTTTGCCCGTCTTCGACAAAACAAAATGGAGCCCCAAGCAATCGCTTCGTTATACGTACTCATAGGAAGCTCCACACAAAATTTCAGTTCGAAATTCGCAAAACTGAGTTGGGAAAACGCCGGCGAGTACCGCCTCGCGATTACAGCTGGACCAGCTCGTACGTGTTTTGCTTTTATTTCGGGCGATCCGGAAATGAACCCTCAGCTATTAATAGTTGGCTTTACGAACGTCGACGACTGTTGTTATCCTTCTTTCATGATTTTTTTTCTGGTTTTATCAACCGTCCACGAGTACGTGAGCGCGCGGCTGCACGGGCAGGATGGCAGGATCATGTTGCGCCCGTGCCGTACACCTCCTTTGTTTGTTCTTCTTTTCTTTTTGCCCATCCCATTTATTATTAACTTCGCACTTCTGTCCCTCTCCCTCCACAGTCGTAACTCAGATCCGGGGTCACAGAGCAGGCTCTTCTCCCTCCTCCCCACTACGGTTCGTGCCTAATTTTTTATCTTGCATCGTAACTACTACTATTACTACTACGTACTACTACTACTACTACTACTACTACTACTACTACTACTACTAATACTACTACTACTACTATAGGACATCCATTTTTATATCGTACCTACATATCCCAATCACGCAGGGGGCGTTGCTGTAATCGTCCTCTTTTAACGAAAACAAATCCCCTCTCAAGTCGAAAGACCGTCGTTACGCATCAAGGCTTTTAGTCTTAGGTGGACCTCAATAGGGACATCTACTCTATACCACCTCATACGTGTTTCTTAATTCGTTCAGACGACCCGCTGCATCCAGATTATGACCGATCCGCCATTGGGGCAGAGAGACCCAATATATTCCCTACACCGCCGCATAAAAAGGCACTTAAGGCATACCATGATAACAGGTAGTTTTGGTGGCTACATCTGGGCCACAAAAGGGGGGTGCTACAATTTCTCAGGATAAAACGAGAGCTCTATACACCTAAGACTATACAAATCTGAGGCGTGCTACAGCAGCCACCACGATCGGCCGAGGCAAGTGTCCTTCGACGAGCGCAGCTACATACTCGCTACCCTCGCGGTGGAAAGCTTTTGGCGCCTCGGAAAGGAAGGCAGCGACCTGATCGACCAGGCGGCGGCAAGTATTGTCGGAGGGACGGACAGGCCGCCCTTGGCGAGGAAAGGCGTCTGCAAAGAACGGGTTTTCCATGTAAACTCTGTGACCACCCAGGTCGCGATCTCACGCCGAGTGCACCGGTACAGACTGGCACGGAGAGACCGGCAGGCTGCTAAAAATAGGGGGAAGAGGGAAGAAACCGGAGCACTGCTGCCCATGACGTGGGGGTGGAACGTTGACGAGGATTGGGGTAAACGAGGGTCTGCCAAGAGGGGAAGGTGAAGGAAGGTGGAATTAGGAGCATTTAAGAAGGCAAAATGGCATATTTGTTGATTCAGATTGATAGAAGAATGACTACTACTGCGGTAATTAGAAGACATTCGAGCCAAGTCGGAATGGAGCATGTACATACGATGCATTGTCGGAGGGAAGAATAAAAACAATCATAATAATAGCAACACCAACAACAATAACAACAACAACAACAACAAAAACAAAAACAACAACAACAACAACAACAACAACAACAACAACAACAACAACAACAACAACAACAACAACAACAACAACAACAACAACAGCAACAACAACAACAGCAACAATAACAACAACAAGGCATATATACTGCGATACTCTGAGTACTCCAATTATTTCGGATGTTTGTACCGCGGGTACTGCTTGTACTCGTGGTTCTGTTCTGCTCATACTCCCTGTACTCACAGTATTGGGGCCTTTCAGTACGGTTCATACTTCCAGTACTCGCAGTATTTACGCCGCCAGTGCTGCAATACTCTCAGTACTCGGATTACGAAATGTACTCGACACTTGGAGTACGAAATGTACTCGATACTCCGAGTATACTCGTTTTAGCATTTCACACAGAAACCTTTGTGATGGACATCGTTGCTACGTGCCGGTTTCGGTTCTATTAACAATGTGACGACCTCCATGGCTCGACAGCCTTGACGAAGGGGGCGCAACACCATGTTCACGAGCTCCGATCACCCCCAGACAAACGTGATGGTTGGAATATTAAACCACACTCTTTATCAGATGTGATCGTATTTGGTTGCGGACGCCCAGAAGAATTGGGATAAAATGTTCATACATGCGCTTCCACGCCGTCTACATCTCATTTTCTGCATACACCTATGTACAGTATCTGTCCTGCATACCTCCTCAAAACAATGAATGGAGACCGGAATCAAGCAAAGCGAATGGCACTCATTCGATCGCGATACTAACACAATTATTAAGTACTACCTCACCCAAACGCCGGTTTTGAGGAACGTTGTACTGTACGGGGACGCAAAGCCCCCCGAACCATCTTTGGCTAGGCATTTTACAGGGAGATAGATCGCGCGCAGTATGCTGACAGCAGATGTTCGTATGATATGTACCCCTGCACGATCTACCTATCGTACGATTAGACGGTTGATAACACCGCACATTACATGTCTTTTTTTGGGTCGCTACATACTGCAGCGCTGCAGCATGCTTCAAAAGGGTCGTAGTACGTATTTATATGTGCACGCGGTTGCAAACATGCGGTTGCAAGTCGACGCCATGTGTGATGGTGCGATGTTGACATTTTTATTTCCTTTGCTTTCCGACCTGGCCAGTAGCATACTGGAAAGGAAGGCACTTCAGTTCATTTATGTGTGTATAACCTTTGACAGATAACCGCGCATATTTTCCGGAATCGAGTGACTACGACGTACTCGTATCTATTCAGGGTGTGATGCTTGGAAAAGCTCGGTCAAGACATGAAGTTTCCGCCATTGAGACAGCAGCCAGTTCGAGCCGCCTACATAACAACGCCATCTAGCATCTAGCTGGAGGTTCCACAGCAATTCCAACAGGCTCCTAGCAAAAAAAAAAAAACACTCAGTTTATTCCTGTACCACGCATCATTTAATACGACCAGGATCACCGCAGTTTTGTTTTGTTTTGTTTTGTTTTGTTTTATTTTGTTTTATTTTGTTTTGTTTTGTTTTCTTTTGTTTTGTTGTTTTGTTTTGTTTTGTTGTTTTGTTTTGATGTTTTGTTTTGTTTTGTTTTGTTTTGTTTGTTGCACTCGTATTCGACAAATATCTTCAACAAAACTACGAGTATGCGCCGTTTGCTCCAGTTACGATTAGGATCGACGAGTATATAGTGGGAATGCTGAACCCTGCATACTACATACGGCATGCGCGAAAGAAACAAACGCAAAAAAAACGGGGGGGAGAAGGGACGACACCTCCTGTGATCCCGGCTGTTAATAGTGAACCAGGTAGTATATTATACGTACCTTTACCCATCTGTCCGAATACTTCGTATGTAATGACCTTTTGGGTTGCACATACGCACATTAACGGACAAACGTTCCTCACGTTTTGGAACCGATTGGTAGTAGTCCGGAAGGCCGCTGATAATAAAACTCCCCACGAGTTGAGTTGGAAAATAATAAAATAACGAACACTCTAGACGGAGATGTATAAGGGCCGTTTTGTTTTGGTGTTACTCTGTGTGGATACCGCGCCCCCTTCCCCTAGATAGTACCGCCTCATTACACACAAATTCAAGGTCACACTAGAGAGTACCTGCCAGGGGCTCCGCTCCACATATATATGTAACAAACATAACGCTCCTTAACTTTCCGTCCACAGTTACAGTAGTGGTGTGACACGTCACGAAGAATAAGGACGTTTGGGATTAAATATTGAAGTAGAAAGGGTCCTTGTGTTCATGGACAGCGTGGTACTTCTTTGTATTTAGGGACTGAGCTTGGTACTATCTTCCGGTATGGCAACAATAACAAAACATGTGCATATTGGGACAGAGCGTGGTCCTCGCTTCCCTTATGACAACAAAAACAAAACATGTTATTATTGGGTCTCTTTTCAACCTTCCTCCTTCCCTCCCTGCAGCACCATCCGTAGCTTAACTTTACAAAAAAAAAACGTCCTAGAATAATAGTTTTCTCTGTTGCCGTGGTACTACTATGTAATACATCAAATAATGCCTCATTTTTTTTACGTTTTTGCGCAAAAGCGCCTTTACCCATTCATAGCTGAAAAAAACTTATTCCACACTTCGTAATTCCAAGTAGTTTGTCCCCCAAAACGGGGGGAGCAGTTCTTAAGGGGTTAATCCCACAACAAGCCTGCACTTGATCTGTTCGTTGGTCGGCGCGAAAAAAATCCAAGCGCTCGTACATATTTATACAACACAACAAGTAATCGGACGAAAGTTTCCTCTTGCACAAAACAAGTTGCGTGTACGTGCCGACTACCTGCGTTTCGCAAGCATAAATAATACGGCAGAAAAAAAGGTGTACCGTAACGTGTACGCCTTGTAGCTCGCCTTCCTATACTAATCCTATGATATTCATACATCCCGATAGCAAACAAAGCTGCAGGCCACCGCCGTGCAATCTTTTCCCGTAACCTAACGACTCCCTCCCCCCACAGACCAAAAATATGGTTCATCTTTTCATAAATACCACCCCAGACCAAAATATGGTTGTCTCCCTACTGCTAGTCCACCCCTCAACCTTCTCATAAATCTATTTTGTGACCCTACCCAGGCGAAATTACGCTTTAATCTTATCGCTGCCGATTCATACAACGTTTACCAGAGCGGACTTATGTACGATATAAGGATCGCCCTGATTTTGTTCTTCAGACTAAAAACCCAAAAATTATCATTGAACTCCTTCCTGGTTACAGTACAACAAAACAAACATCAACACACACAAAACAGCCAAGCAAGTGCAGTCTCACGAGCTCCCTCCCCCCCCAAGAAAAAACGACATGCCGCGCGTCTTTTCTCGTCTTTCCTCCTCGAGTGTCTCTTTTACCGCATGACCACTTTGGGCGGAAAAGTAAGGACCGTTTTGGCTTGATATGTATAACCCAACGATCCTTATATGTTCGCCCAGAACGGTACATATGACACACACGTAACGCCAACTTCACGTGCAAAACCGGCCTCTGTCGTGACCGTTAAATTCAGCATGGAAAATAAGCCAACATGTGGCAGCCCCTCCCGCCCGCCTGAAAGAGGTGCCTATATATATATACGATGCGTTGCAAGGTGTTCGAACAGAATCCGGTCAAAAATTCCTGCGCAAAACTTCTCATCCAACGGCTTAACCCCCACCCCACCGGACAGAAAACCTTCAGAGCAGGTTCAAGGGCTCTCCGAAACAACTTCACCGGTTCGAGGGCTTCCATGTCCCCAAAACTATTTTTTTCCCCATCCCTATGTCCGCCAACCCGTACCATACGAGTACCGCTTTCTGTATCCATCCCCCGAGCTCTGTGTTAACCGTACCATATGAGTACCATACCGTTTCCTGCGGTCACCCTGCAAGCTCTACGTGTAGTAGGCGCGCCGTTATGTAGGCGTCACTTCGTAAAAAAAAAACGAGGTGACCCGAAACAGGGGCGGGATGGAACGGTCACCCAGGCCAACAACGCCGCCCTCAATTACAGCAGTGCATGCAACTCCTGTCATAAATACAGTGGTTCCGGCCCTCCCTCTAGCAAGAAACAGCCCCAACAACAAACTCGGCCAGGGATTTCCAGGGTAATATGAAATTCGGGAAAGGTTACACTTTACGTACGGACACGCTTTCTTAAATAATTAATCGATAAAACTAGCCTGGGCCAATCAGTCTCCCGTTTTACTGCTTATGAAGGAGACCGGTACTGCTGTAGATGATGCAGACGCGGCGCCAACTGGCCCAAAAAGGTCGCCATGCGTAAGAACGCCACCCCAAATGACAGCAGTGCAACTCCCATCGCGGGTGATGCAGAACGCCGCCATAAACTACAGCAATGCAACTCCTGGATGATGCGTAACGCCGCCAGAAATTAGAGCAGTGCAACTCCCATCCTGGACGATGCATATAACGCTGCCACAAATGACAGCAGTGCAGCTCCCATAATGGATCATGCATAACGCCGCCAAAAAATAACAGCCGTGCAACTCCCATCATGGATGATGCATAACGCCACAAATCACAGCAGTGCAACTCCTATAGTGGATGATGGGGCAGAACGCCACCATCAATCACAGCAGTGCAACTCCCGGACGATGCAGAGACGGGGCACCCACTTGCCCAAAAAAAGTGAAAATCGCCTAAAAAAAAGTGAAACTCGCCTGAACAGGTGAAATTCGCCTCCAAAAAGGTAAAAAGTCGCCCGAAAAAGGTGAAACTCGCCCTTAAAAGGTACGAAACTCGCCTACAAAGATTAAAATCGTCCCCCAAAAACAAGGCGAAACTCTTCGAGAGATGAAGATGCTCACAGCAGCGTGATTATCGCGTACAGCATGACGCCGCCCAGGCCCATGATAAAGGGGGTGTCCATCGTGTGAGGGGAAAACGCTTCCGCTAGGGTCAGTGCCAACGGTAGCGTCAACAGGGCCACCAGAAACTGCCAGAACGTTGCGAACGACTATATTCCGTATACGCCGCAACGGAGGAGAGCGGAGGGAGGGAGGGAGGGGGGGAGGGAGGGAGTGTTTTCGTTGGTTTTGAGTGGGACGGAGCGTTCGAGGTATACGTTGTAGGCAGATGGATACGAGTAGACAAATCGTTTTACCGGGTATCATAGATCACTTGTTGGGGAAGTTTGGAGGGAGGGAGGGAGGGAGGGGGAGGAGGGACTATGGTGATGACAAATGGGAGGGAGCTCTCGAGGTTCACGGACAGATAGACAGGCGTTTCCCTTTACTCGCTCCCTCAGGCAGGTCGGAGGGGAGGAGAGGGGGGAGACTATAACGGTTGATGTTGAGTGGAAGGTAGCTCTTCAGGTATCCCGACAGTATCTACAGGCGTTTCGCAATATCGGGTGCCACAGATCACTCACTCGCTCCGGCAGAGACTACACAAAGCGTTGGAGGAGTAAGTTGCCCGAGCTATGACACTTTTACTGGCAGTCCCATTGGGCTGCTAATCTAACTCCTGGAACCACGCTCTGTTTCAGCGTATAACACTTGAGACGATAAGATGACACACACCCTCTGACCAATGTGCTGTTATTAAGCTGATTTTTGTCGATAACAGGTGTCATAAGGTACAAGCGTCGAGCGATGCTGCGTCTATGGAAACATCTCCATCCCGTCGAGATATTGCCAAAGCCACCATTTTCGTTTATGTGTGGCCTTTAAGGCAAGTTGCTTGTTTTGGAGAAAATCGGCGCTGAAAATTGTCCGTCCCAGGAGGTGTGCTATCACATCATCTTGCTACCTTGGTTACAGTATACGGTATAGCCCCGTTTGGGCTCTTTGAGAGGAGAAGCAAGACGAAAAAACGGACGGACACAGGATTGGCCACACCGACCAACCCGAAGCCGGCGCTGCTTTTTCGGATAGAGGATGATACTGATGAGTGGACGGGGTGCACGAGATGACTGCATAGCTGGCTCTGGGAACACGTAGAGACAACAGACATGTTTCTCCCGGGGGCAGTTCATACGTACCAGGGAGGTACCCGGTAAATCCACTTAATGTTTTCTCCCTTTTCTTCTGTATATTGATACTCTGGTCCATCTCTACGTGTACCCTTTGTGCCGGGCCACCATGAGCGCCCGCTCATGAACCCATCCCCGCTCAGCCCACGACGTCATTGGGTACCTTAGCAGATGCATTTAGTACAGGAACTCCACACTGCAAGGAACTACATGGAGCTGTCCTAAAGTGGAGATGCGGTGGTTCCTGTTTCCGGGTGTTCTTTGTTAGGTTCATGCAGAATCTCCGAAAATATATCGTATCTTCATCTTTGGAAAAGAGAAATTATATAAAAAGTGAAGTTTGGGGGGGGGGGAAATCCAGGTTCGATGTCCGGGACTGTAGTTGTGCAACACGCTGGCAGCGTGAAAGCGTGATACCTCGACTACTATTGAGTAGCCGAAGAGCTCTCACCGTGTAAACCATGCTGACCGTCACCACCGTCACGATGAACACGCAGCAGGAACCCTCGAACGATCTCTGGTAGTACGTCCCCGCGTCGCAGCTGCGCGCCATGTACTTGTGCTTCCCTAGCCAGATGCCAACCTGTCACACAACAGCAACAGCAGCAGCAACAACACCATCATCATCATCAGCGACATTTATACGCAGAAACATCATCAAGCAGCGCGGACAGGACACACACACGCAGAAGCGTCGTGAGGGTGCATACATACACACGTACAGTAGAAGCGTCACCAGCGCGGCCACATAACTGTCTGCTGGGGTCGCTTATCGTAACTGGCCGTTTCGGCCAGGCCATCCCCTTATGTACCCCCACGTGCCCTAAACGAGAATCTAGAGAACGTACGTCGTAACATTCGTAGGGTCTTTTATTCGTATATACGTAGGGTCTTTTATTCGATTTTCCAGGGAAAACTTCGGCTACGATTCAAGGAAAGTTTTGATTTTTCAGCAAAAAAAAACGAATTTTCAGGAGAAGTGGAGAAAAAACTACCGTACGTCGTATATAGCTTCCACGAAAACCCTTTTTTTATGTGTTATTATATTTTACTTTTATCCTCTGGGGGATTCGTAAAAATAAAGCTTAAGCTCACCACCCTTCTACATTTGTTTTTAAAATCTATTAAAAAATATAACTGTCTGTCGCAGGCCGTGGCGTGTGCTCTGAATCATACCAGCACAGGCGTAGCAGGTGGATTGGTTGCGTTTTGATTGTATCGCGACTGACCGGTTCGGCGAGGCCATCTCCCACTCCCGTGACGAAAACGAGGATGTAGACAAGGTCGCGCTGTCCGTCCGGAGCAAACAGGTGCGCGAAGAACACGATCATCAGCTCGCCCGGCCAGATGTTGTACTTGATGATCCACTCCAGGGTGTTCGGCCGGTCCTAGTGGTGACGTGAGTAAGGAAGCCATCAAACCGACAGACGCGTGTGGTGTAGGGGGGAAAGGGGAGGGGAGGGGAGGGGAGGGGAGGGGAGGGGGGGAGGGGTACGAGATGAGATAATGCAGCAAAGACGAGGAAGGCGTAGGGGGGAAGGGCGGGGGGTGTACTCATGTCATGCATGGCCGTAGTGGTATGACCGTAGACCCTCTCGCATCCCTACAACGCAGTGACGGAGCACGTCGGGTTTTCGCCGACAAGAAAGACAAACATTGCTTGCACCAAGCGCGAAGCGCCGTGAGGCGTTTGGCGAGTCACACGAAGGGTAAGCTGCATCCTACTGCTGTGGGGGGGGGGTGTACTCATGTCATGCATGGTCGTAGTCGTGTGACCATAAACCCTCGCATTCGTATGATACAATGCCGGGACGGAGGGGGGGGGGGGTAGTAAAACCGTTTCATCGGCACGATGAGCAATCAGTCTCAGTTTCTTGATCGGCGCGTCGGCTCAGTCACTCAGTCACTCGCTTGACTCTTCGTCAACAAGCAATTAAGACAGAAAGACCCGTCGAGTTGTATTATAAAAAAACTAAAAAAGGTGACAGTTGTTGGGGACAACCAATCTCACGCCTAACCTTGAGGAACCCACTGATATGTAAACAAAAACGATAAACCTTGTCGAACTGCAAAACGGTCCCAAACTGCTGTAAGTGTTTGTGTGTGTTCTTCACACTACACCGTTCTTTCTACCCGTCGGCATCCAGCACACATACCCAGTGCTCGTGCTAGTTCTTCATCCCAGATAGATACAGGCTCTGTGGTCACAAAAACTATGACACAAGAGATACTACATTGAAATTCAGTAGAGAGGGCAGACAACGAGTAGTTTGGTCTCAACCCTAACCCCAAGAGCGACCATAAGGGGGAACATCTTAATAAAGAGATGATAACATTTGTGGGGCTAGATTATTTCGCTTCAGCTCGAATGAACAAATACACCCACTTGCTTATGTCTAAACAAGAATGACACGTTTGTTGGCGCCTAATTTCAATCTCACGGTTATAAACTTCAAACAACCCCCACTCGTATATATGAAGAAATGAAAAACGGTAGAATTAGTAAACGTTGTTGGTTGGGGCTACTACGAACAGCAAAACAAATAACATACGCCTGTACAGCAGTATGTATGCACCCCGGTATGAAGAGGCTTTTTTCGCCTACGTATAAGCAAAAAACGGCCTCGCACGCTTCGCTCCCTCGGCCTTTCCTCACTACAAAAAAAACCCGGTAGAAATAGCAACGTAGTTGGTTGCGGCTACGGACAGCATAAGAAATATCAATTTCACGCCACTGACTACTAGGGCGGTTGCGACTACGGACAGTTATAAGAAATATCAATCTCACGCCACTGACTACTAACTAACCTCCGGGCGGTCTAGGCCGTTGAACTGCAGCATGAACATCGGGATGGCTTCTCGGATGGGCTTGATCATCACCAAGAAGCCTATCAAGGTCACCCACACTCCCCAGCTGAGCTGATGACACACAACAGGCCACGAGCACGATGAGGAGAAAGAAAAGAGGACGGCGGTGAGGACCAAGCCAGTCGCGATTCGGCCAGGAAAGCGCGAGAGAGTATGAAGGTACTTCGTAGTATATACAAATGTAGCAGTGGGATACATATTAGGGTACGCAGGGGTGTCGGCTGGCACACACGTCTCTTCTTGGTAAAGATAACCATATACTGGTAGCTGATAGATATCTGCCGCCCGAACAACGAAATGCCAAGCAGGGGAGGGAATATGTATATATACATGCCGGCTTAGAAAAACAAGCCAACCAGAAGGGGGGGGGCGTACGCATTTGTTGCTTGCCTCAGTCATTTGACCATTGACCACGCATCCCTTTCGAGACGGAGTGCCGTTCCTACTCCTGATAGAGACACCTCCAGCAGTTGGGCGCTCATTACGTTGTTTCCATATATTACAAACAAACTTTTTGCTAATCTTGTCCCTTTCTGTTTCATCGCCTGTGGCCACCATCTATCTCTCAAGATAGCGGTCGTTTTCTCGCTACTAGGAGCGGGGGGTGTACTCATGTCGCTGCTTAGCCGTAGTCGTAGGGGGAAGGGGCGAGCAGAGCGCAAACGCCAGAAGCACCATTCAGGCAAGCAGCTGACCAACTCGACAGAGCAAGGACCACACCAAAGACCATCACACCTACAGCAGTAGCGAGAAACGCGCCCGAGAGGGGTGAGCGCAGCAACGTACACGTGTCCAACAACAAGTAAGACGGTACGCATATATACGTATCATATTAGACTTTAGACTATACAATGTTAGACTACACCGCAATAGACTATGCATAGGATACCATATTAGACTATACTGTGTTTGACTACACCATGCTAGAGTAAAACATACTTTATTTTGACCCATCCGCCGGAGGATAAAAAAGAAGAAGTAAAATATACTATAGCATAATACCGGCAAAATATACCATATTAGAGTACGCTATATTAGACTTACACCTTATTATACAAAGCCGAAATTATACTACACACATATATCGTACCATATTAGACAATACCATGTTAGACTATACCATGTTAGACTATACCATGCTACATTATACCTCTAGCGTCCCGGTGCAGTGGCAGTCTGCAGATGGCATGAAGAGGAGAGGTACCAGGTAGGCCGCGAAGTGCTGCACTTTCCGAGTGTAGTTAACCTGTCCAGTTCACCAGTTTTAACAGTTTAACGGCGAAACGGTGTGCACAAAGGCTATACATTACAAAATATTACAAGGCGAAGTGCTATGCAGGCCAAAAGTGATGGATAAGTACAGTAGGGCTGTTTACGGGTACCATAGGGTCAAACCTCGCGGGTCGGATCGGGTCGAGTCACCAATCCGACCCCTACCCGACGCGTGAGGTTTAGAAGACCTCCTGACTCGACTCGACTCGACTCGACCCGACCCGACCCGACCCGACCCGACCCGACCCGCGAATTTTTGAAGATCTCCTGACCCGACTCGGGCCGGGTCGTGATCCGTTAAAAGCCTCGAACATTAGGGCGAGCGGGCGAATGTGACACCGCTTAGAAACCAGCTATTAATAGCTGATCGTTAGGCCTCCTGGAAAAAATAGCCCTCCTGCGGGAACAGGCAATAACCAGTTCGGATAAGCACGCTATCACTGCCAATACCAGTAGGTACATAGCACTGCGACTGCGACTGCGACTATGAGTTCAATCGGCTACGGTCAGAACAATCCAGGAGGGGACGTTAATAGAAAAATACGGTAGCAGCAGCAGCAGCAGCAGGGGCAACAGCAGCAGCAGCAGCAGCAGCAGCAGCAGCAACAGCAGCAGCAGCAACAGAGGCAGCAGAGGCAGCAGGGACGCTCGAATAAACGGCTTGCCTACCTTAAACCATGAGTTCTTGGAGGTCATGATGTATCCCATCGAGTCCGTGGGGCAGAAGTGTCGGCACAACAAGCCGGCCATCACCGACACCACGATCATGCACGCCAGCTTCGGGATCTGCAGCAGCGAGCAAAAAGCGGCACATAGCAGAAAAGGCGAACCGCAAACAGCAAAAAACACACGACGTGGGGGGGATACATGAGAACGCCACACAATCGCCACTGATCCTTCGAGGCGGATACATCAACCACGCAGCAGTAGCACCAGCAGCACCAGCAGAAGCAGCAGCAGCAGCAGCCCTCGACACAACGGCAACACAGCGTCAGCCGCCGAAACAACGTCAAATAGTATACTTCGTACCAGTATACTTGTTAAAGTGCTACCGTAGCTCATAGTAGTAGTGAGGGATGGGTTTACCCTCTGGGGAATTGATTAACTTGATTATAGTATACCATAGGGAAAAATGACGATATCCTATACCAGGTAGCAAAAAAACAACAGCTCCCCGAACGCTCGTTAGTGGGGACGATCGACAATTGCAGACCAATCAGCAGCAGCAGCAACAACAGCAGCAACAGCAGCAGCGGCGGCGACAGAAGCAGCAGCAGCAGCAGCAGCAGCAGCAACATCAACAGCAAAAGCAATAACAGCAACAGCAACAGCGTTTGCAGATATTTACGTTTTAATTATGAACGCTCGTTGTTAGGTACCAGTATTGTCATTACTGTACAGCAGTAGGGAGCAACGACAATTATCTGCAAGAACCATGCAAAACGAACTTCACTCCCAGCGGGCGGACGGGGACACGCCGCGCAACTTCTGTGTTGTTTTGGGCGGCGGGGGGGGGTATGGTACCAACCCTGGTACCATGCCATACCGAGAAGAAGCATGGCCTGTCTTCCACAACGGCATTTTTGCCCTTACGTTGTGGTCGCCTCTGCTACCATCGTACAAACATTGGACTTGCTCCAAGCTTGCTCCAACAAGTGATCAAATGGTGCTCTCACTGCACCCCTCATCAATTAGTCGCTGTTGTGATGGCGTGGGCTCATTGCCAAAATCTAGCCCCCGTGACCACGAAACAGTGTGTATACCACACCAACGCCTCTTGAGCCACTTCCATACGTCGGACAGATAGACCATCAACAGATCATCTATTAATAGTAGATAATATACAGATAGATCCTAACCTGTCGTTATGATTTGTTGTGCAGGATCTGTACAGTACTAAATATCCAACCGAGGAAACATGTCTTACAGTACGAGTAGATCATGCACGTTGTTATGGCTCCCACCCGGCAACATGATGAGCTAGATCATACAAATCATACAGATCTTACAGATCATACAGATCATACAGATCATACAGACAATACAGACCATACAGATCATACAGATCATACAGATCATATAGATCATACAGATCATACATATCATACAGATCAGGGATCTCTCTTCCCTGAAAGATCTAGACCATCAGGTGGGAATGATCTATCTGTAGATGATCTGTCCTAGGTGTGGTCACTTCCAATGGCAATAATGACAACGTTCTCGCAGGAAACCTTGTTTTGCGGATCCGCGTCTCAAGATGCGGTGGACTTTACAGTTAGGGGTGCCAATGAAGCTTATTCCGCCGCAATATCATGTCTCGTCTTTTCGTATCGATCAAAACAACCATAGCGAAAAAAAAAAATGGAAATCGTATTTTCTTAAATATCTTGAATAAACACTACACACAGACTGAACTTTGATCGCCGGTTACTCCGGATGGTGGAGGTTTCTCTTAATACTTCGCGGCCATGGCTGCGGGGTCGCCGCGGTTGTATTCGTTCATCACGTCGAAAAAAAAATCAGAATTGAAATAGAAATGGCCGAAAAGGACTATATTTTTCATCTGTTCTTGCCCGGAATGATTTGCCTCCTTTACTTCAACACACTGATACTGTAGATGAATATATGCTTTAGGTTATAGGCTATCTATCAAAGCAAACCACATCAAAATCTGCGTTGTTGCTGAGGAAAAACCCACGCTCAAAACATGCCACTTTAGTCTGTTTTGGTTGTACTGGTATATGTTGCGCTTCTTTCGCGTATAAAAAAACAACCCTCGGGTCTCTCCAACCCCAGCAGAAATTCATTACGATATGTTATTCCCTACCACCCTGAACCTGAACATAAAAACCGTTTTCATGTTTATATTCAGTCCAAACGGTCGTAATATTTACGGACAAGGCTGCCTATACGTCCGATTGCAGCATGAGAGGGAGACTATCAGCTGTGCTGAGCAATAATACCAGGTACCGGTAGTAGCCATCATGGCTGCTGCTGCTGCTGCTGCTGCTGCTGCTTCCTGCTGCTTCTGCTTGCTGCTGCTGCTGCTTGATGCTACTGCTCAATGCTGCTGGTCAATGCTGCTGCAGCAGTTGGTTTTGGTCTGGCACGGACGGCTGCTACCGTGACGTGTGGGTAGTCATCGCCATGAGCGCTGGAGTTCCGCGAGACAAGCGGGCTTGGTATTCGCTGATTGTGGGCTGTGGGTTGTGTCGTAGAGAGTGATTAGTTACTGTTCAAAGTGCAAGCAGCGTCACGAGCCGAGAGTACACGCAGCTCGAACGAGCGAACGAGGCTGCCCAACATCATTAGGTATGAGTAGCATGGAGCTGAAATGTGGAGGTTTTTTAGTCGTTCATCATGACGACGACATTTGGCTGGCTCTGATTGGTTTATTTCCTAAAGGTCAAAAGTTTCATTTTTCGTTTCAACTGGATCTCGTGACATAAAAAGAGCCAGTTTTGGCGTAAATACGTGTTGAGTGGCACTCCTAACAGTAGAGCAGAGCGGCAAACGTTTCGCGGAGACGTTCAACTACAAGTGTACAAATGGTACAGTACGCTCAGGCTTTCCATGCGACAACAGATTGACCGATGGAGATCTGGGGTTTGTGGAGCGACACAATGAATATTCGTATAGGAGGCGTGATTGGGTAGGGGATATGGGATGTAGGTCCCCCCCCCCCAAGTGAATCGCGCTTGGTGCAAACAATGTCTGCCTGGTCGGTGAAAACCCGACGTGCTCCGTCCCGGCATTGAAGGGATGCGAAGGTCTATGGTCATATGACTATGGTCATGCATGAAAATGAAATACAACCCCCCCCCTGCACTTGGTGCAAGCAATGTCTGCCTGGTCGGTGTACACCTGGCGTGCTCCGTCCCGGCATTGTAGGGATGCAAGGGTCTATGGTCATACGACTACGGCCATGCATGACATGAGTACACCTCCCCTCTCCACTGCATACACACACCTGCAGTAGCCAAAACTCGGCGCGGCTGAAGAGGGCTGGCTTCATCCATGCCGTCAGGCCTAGGTTAACCATGAGCCACAGCGCCGTCACCACCAGCAGGGTCATGTCAAAAGTACCTGTAGCGTACATAATCGCCAGAGGAAGCCGCCGCCGCGGCACACACACGCTTTAGTGGCCTGTTTTTTCGATTCGCGAGAGAGGTTAAAACCAACATGGTCTGATACGTAAAAGGCGGTGGCAAAGCGGTCGGTGGGTTTCAACTACCTCCTTCCCCCGTTCTCCGCTAACTCTTACCCTAACCTATCCAATACTGTCTGATGTATCGCGGGGGACAAATCGGTGGGTGTATTCTAACCACCCCCCCCCCCCCCCCCCCCCCCCCCCCCCCCGACGCCCCCGCCCTCGCTCCCTGTGTTTTCAGTACCCTTGTAGTCCTCAACATCACCAAGCTTAACCTCTGATTCATTTATGACCGCGGCTACTCGGTGAAGTTGGACAGCAGCCCCAACGATCTCCGGCACCCCCCCCCCCTCACACACGAACCATGAAACAAGTTAGAAGTGCGGTGTTGCCTACCTGGTAGAGCACTATGAGAGCGTGCAACATATGATATGGATACAGTAGTGCCGGTCCCTGTATAGTGCCGGTATGCACCAGCCAACACTACTGGAACTGTAGCGGCAACCGGCACTACTCTGCACACTTACCACACTGGTTAATCCCATCTGCGCCAAGATTCCACAGGCACTATATCGGGCAACCAGCTTTACTTAACCGGCACTATATAGGGACCAACGACTACTGTACTGCATCGAGTGCGCCCGACAGAGAGGAAGCTGGCAGAAAGCTATCTATATACCGGCAAACGCGCTACACCGCGAAAAAATATCAATAACGTAAAAACGAAAAACGAACGACAAAAACGAAAGCGATTATGGACATAACTATTAATAGAGTAGCATATATATATGCCAAGGTTTTGAAGGCAAAAGCAGAAGGTAAAAAAAAGCGAACGTCAAAAACGAAAGTAAAAATGAAGGCTAAAGCGAAGGCAAAAACGAGCATAAAGGTAAGAAAACAAGCGAACTGAAAAAACGAAAGCAGAAACAACGAACGAACCCAAAGAGGAAACTACACTCAAAGAAAAACGTAAAAAAACGGGCGAAAAAAACGAACTTATTTAAACACGAACGAACGTAAACAGCACGCTGCATCGCCGTTGCTCGCGCTCGGCCATGACCACTTTGCTTTCTTTGGCGTCCCTAATCGTTCGTTGGGCTGGGCACAAACGAGCAAAACAAAATATTCCCGAGGCGAAAATAATCGAAGCGTCGCAAGAAAAAAAAACGAAAACAGAAACACCGCCATTCTCACTCTTCCAGTCCTGCGAGTAGTCGCCAGCCACCTCGCCGGCTTCCAGCAACCTCCCTCCCGAGTTGCTTCCGCTCAGAGAGTCTGTTCGGGTGGATGTATCAGACCCAATACCGTTCCCGTTGGTGCTGGCATATTTTGCGTTGACAATGGAGACTTTTTCTACGTTGGCCAGTCCATGACCGTTGGACGCGTCATGACCGTTAGAAGTGTTATGACCGTTAGAACTGCCATCTCCGTTCTCGATGGAAGAGTAAGCTCTGGAAGGTGTTCGTTCGCACGGGGCAAGATGAATGCGCGCGGGGGGGGAGGGGGGAAGGG
>MEHQ01000169.1:781019-809852 GCA_008828725.1 Saccharina japonica | reverse complement strand
GGGAGGGGGGAAGGGGGAGGGGGCAGATGCAGCGTTTGTTGACTGGTCGAAAAAACGTCGACAAGAGCTACTGTATTTCTCGCGCCACTGCGTTTGCAGTGGACGTACGTACAGCTACTGATAAGTGTGGCGTCTGGACCATCCTGGGATATCCCAGCGGGTTTCCTACTGATACGTAGGCAACCATGCAACATGTGTACCTGCTGGGGCATGACCACATAAAATCGCTCTGTCTGTTGCCACCTGTGTGTGCTTCTGCGAGCCTACCTATTTAGCCGTATGCGCAGCGATGCTGACCTCGGGCTCCTGCTGAGTTCAGGGGTATAGGTGTGGTGTGGAGGTGTGGATGCCCGCTTCTTTGCGTGCCCCGTGATACAAGAGTGAATTAATCCCACCTACGTACCTGGTCTATTTTTTTTGGAGCTTCTCTCGACCGACGTACGTAATGAACCCAAGCGAGGGACAAGCAGTTAGACTACGGTAGTAGCTACCAGTAGAGCTTCGAGATACAACGGGTACCCCGAGTTAACCCATTCAGAACTGAAAACAATATCCCACACTAATTCCAAGTAGTTTGTCCCCAAATTCGTGGTACCAGTTCTTAAGGCGTTAATAGAGGGCACGCTAAGAGAATAGCGGGTGCCCCGGTTTAAGAGGACCTCGTGGCAAACCAAAACACAACAACACTAATGTAAAGGTAAAGGTAAAGGGGATGCTATATACGAAGTATAATACATAAGCGCTCGTAACTAGAGAGAAAGGGATTTCGTGCCCGCAGTTTTCTGATAGGAGCATCCGTGAAGGCTTTCTGCAATAAAATGCGGATGGAACTATCAAAACGGTGCACAGACGGTCGAAGTATGCTTCACCTCCGAGTATACTGTGCATACTGTGCATACTGAGAGTATGTTGGTACTCCGAGTCAGGGATCTACATCTTGTTTGACTTTTTCATGGCTTGCCATGGCAGTGTCATGGACCATTGTCATGGACCACCATGGCATTGCCATGACATAATACGGCACGGCAATGCCATGGGTGATGGCGCACCATGACGGCCCATGGGCATTACCATGGCATTGCCATTGCATTGCCATCGCAAAACGTCACGACATACACCATGGCACCGGCATGATTGAATACAAGGGTGCTTGTTCAATAACAATCTACACCTTTTCAAATGTGACGGGGGTATTGCTACGGGGGGCCGTGGCATCTAGCACGCCATGGCATTGCCATTAACCTCCATGGCACGCCACGGCGTTTCCATGCGAACCTTCGTGGCACGCCATGGCATTGCCATGAGCCTCCATGGGTTTCCATGGCATTACGATGGGCCATCATGGTAACCCATAGCATTGCCATCGCATCGCCGTGGGTTACCGTGGTATTGCCATGGGCTGTCGGGGCAATGCCATGCCATCACATGTCATGGCATGGTCATGGCAATGGCGTGGCCTGCAATGCCATGGGCTGTCATGGTAATGCCATGGTAACCCATTGCGACACCATATGGCCCCCGATGGCGACACCATGCATACGTCATGGCAATACCATGGCAGTGCTTGCCAGTGCCATGGCATTACCATGGCTTCAGCATGGAAGTGCCCAAGGGGCCGTTCCATGGCTTCACCATGCAATTGGCATGCGCCGTTCCATGGCAATGCCATGAACCAATACCATGGCAATGCCATACGTAATGCTTTTCATGGCATGCCACCAAACAATGTGCCGTGAAACCCCATGATGGCGTTGCCATGGATATCCATGGCACTCCCATGGCATTGCCATGGAGCACCGTAACAGTTCGTGGGAGTCCATGCCGTCCCATGAAGTACCATCACGTACCATGGCAATTGCCATGGTATTGGCATGGTATTGCCATGGCAATGCCATGTCACGCCATGACAAAGCCACGGCGCGCCATGACAAGCAGTGCCATGGCGCGCCATGGTAACCCATGGGGAAGTACTATGACGCCGGGTGAGAACAATCTGCATTATCACCTAAGCAAGTGTTCCCTGGGTTGGATTTGTATTGTACAGATCCTGCTTGATCCTGCACACCATATCATAACGGCAGGTTGGGATCTACAGCAGTAGTATTTACAGGGGTAAGTAGTAATAGTCGAGTAGTAGATGATCTACGCTACAGAGTGATACAACTAGCCTGTAGAATGCCTGACGTGTTAATGTTGCAAGTCACAGGACACGACAGACACAAGACACAAGACTCTCATCGCGGAGGTTCCCGACCCGACTTAAAATGTCAGATACGTCAGAACATCACCATATCAATCATTAATCATCAATCATCAATCGTCAATCATCAATCATCAATATCAATCATCAATCATCAATCGCCATCATCATCACCATCATCATGTACCGCCGTACTACGCTGCTGTACTGCTCTTCTTGCTGTGCTGCCCTACTGCTTCTGTACTTCGAAAATTACGAATCAGGAACAAAAACCCAACCATTGCGCTGCCTGCACACACGGCCATTGCGGCAGGACAGGAACATGCCTCATATGCACGGCGGTGGAACGCGGATATGCCCCTACGAGTATCTGAGCTGTCCACATACCTGGTATACCGGTACGTACACTTAGCACTTTGCACAGCAACTTCAACGAACACCATAAAACTATTCCGCTGATTCCATACTATTACGTACTGCTGTAGCTATATACGGTACACTGCTGCTGTACGTACGTGTACATGCAACACCAACCAAGCAGGAACACGGCATTTTCTGGCCGTCAATATAATAGCTGTTTGTTTTGCATACCATACTCAAAACGTTGATTATATTTTCGTCCACATCCGTACCGGGACCCGGGACACAGCAGCGGCAGCAGGTAACGGTACGATAGGCTTGACATCTTTGATCGTATCATGGCAACACTGATTTTAGGGTTCGTTGAGCACAATATCGTGCTGGTATCGTACGTACAGCCAACACCTCCCGGCCACCGCCATTGCTGTCGCAGTGGAGTCAGCACAGCACACGCACCGCACACCACCTGGTGCTGTCGTCTGGTCTAGCATGATAGAAGGCTTCCATAGGCATATCCTCAATCTCAATCTCAATCGCCCAACTCACCGACTAGAAGCATCCTGCCACGGGTGGAGGCGGGTGTTCTCCGAAAAGATGTTGTTGCTGCTTTGCGCCAGGGTCGCCGGTGTAAAGTCCTTGGGAGCAGCTTCAGGGCACGGCCAGACTAACCGGAGCCAGACGCAACACGCCGCCAAGGTCACGAAAGGAAGCGCCACCAGGGTCCAGTACGTCTCGTCGGGTACCTGAGGCCACTCCTCGATGGTCTCGCGAAGCACCTCGCCGAGAGTCATCGTCGATGTTCTTGGGCGCACACACTATGATACGGTTTTTGATACGTACTTGTGTACAATACGTACGGTTGCGGTACAGGGTACAGGGTCCGTACGATATGAGAGGGAAGAAAAACGATTTTTTTTTGGGAAAACAAAAAAAAGTTGAAAGAGCGGGTCGGGCTGCTGCTGCTGGTACCGATTTCTGGGTACAGAGCAGTACCTGGTATAGTGCTTCGACACACAAGGCAGGCAGCGGGCCGAGAGGGTCCAGAGCTATGCGAGCTTTCCCTCCTGTTGCCACGCAGCGAGGGCTGGGGTGCTGGTGGTGTTGGTGTGTGCCGACCGAACGAATGAGTGGCGACGGCAGGCAGAGTTGGCGTGCCTCTGCGTCAAAGCAAAAAAAGGTCAAAGATCTGCTCGATGGAGATCCATATGATACGTACTCGTAGAGCGGCATGATTAAATTTACGTATGATATACGATGATTTCGCAAAATTATGCAGGAAGAAACGGAGTGCAAGAAACGATCGAGCGATCAAGAACGTTGATTAATTTTATCTTGTTTCTAGACTGCTATGTACGACGTACATGCTATTACACATATTTTGCATACACCCGCAGGGGGTATACGAGTACTGGTGACCTCGTGGCTCGCGGCCTCGCGTTACTCGTACGAATTGAATGTTGCATTCACATGTTCGATGATTTACCTACGCGTACGTACTACTGTAATTAATTCCTGTACACCTCGGACAGATCATTGATTTCCAGTTGACTTATTAATACTTCGTACGAGTAGTGTATAGATCTTTCAGATCTTTCAGGGCAGATATATTCCTGATCTGTACCGTACCAGGTATGATCTATCGCTCATAATTCATGTTGCCGGGTGAGAGCTGTACAATCAGCATGGTCTACGTACTGACTGCTGTGTACGTACAGGTAGCACATATATATAATAGCACATGTTTGTTACATCATACGTGTTTCCTGGGTTGGATCTTTCTATGCTCAGATCTATGCTCAGATCTATGCAGAAGATCCTGCACAACCTCTCACAACGGCGGGTGAGGAACTATAGATGATCTGTGTGATCTATCTGTAGATGATCTATCTGATCTGTCCGAGGTGTTTAATTATGTGAAGGCCCTATACTCCTTCCTACACTACTCGCACATACATACTCGCGCAATTGTAGTTGTTGTACGATGATACATCACATACACATTACATACATACTTACGTGTGGGTTGATGATACGAGTCCTCAAACCCAATCGCATCACATACCCCTCTCTCTATACCCGCGCGACGCTCATGGATAACTTAGTGCCAAGAAAAGGCGGGGAAAAGATAGCCGAACCTACCTCCACAGCCCCTGCAGCGGGGGTGGGTGGGGGGGGTGAGGTGGGGGGGTACTCATGTCATGCATGTGGCCGTAGTCGTATGTGATGGCCATATAGATAGGCCCTCGCATCCCTACAATGCCGGGACGGAGCACGTCGGGCTTCACCGGCCAGACAGACACCGCTATGTATAGCACGATAAAGTTGGGGTGAAAATGTCCACCCTTGCAAACAGAACACAAGCTATCGCCACAACCATCCCCAGCGAGAGGGGCGGGGGGGGGGGGCGTACTCATTTGTTGCTTGCCTTAGTCATTTGACCATTGACCACGCATCCCTTTCGAGACGGAGCAGCACCGTTCCTATACTCCTTAAAGAGACACCTCCAACATTTCGGCGCTCATTACGTTGTTTTGTTTCCATATATTACAAAGAACCTTTTTGCTTATCTTATCCCCTTCCTGTTTCGCCTCCTTTGGCCACCATCTAGCACCTTTTCCAGGTCATATCGGTAACCACCCAGGTCGCGATCTCACGCCGGGTGCACCGATACAAGCTCGCCCTGCGAGACCGGCAGGCCGCCAGGGGGAGAAGGGAGGAGGAGGGAGGATTACTTCCCATGGCGTGGGGGTAGAATGTAGATGCAGAGAGTAGGAAGCACGGCGAATAGATATATAGCAGGTACAATAATTGGGTAAAGGGTGCGTATTCTATTGAGTACACGCAGAGGAGGAGAAGTGGTTGAATGAGAGTAGTGAGTGGTATTCGACGAATTGTGTCAGTTTTTTCATTCTGAATGAATAATGCCCTGCACATTGTCGGAAGGCAAACAATATAATAATCTCCTAAGATAGCGATCGTTTTCTCACTACTATCTAGTGTACCAAACTTCTCCATGTCACATCCGTCTACTTTCCTCATTTCCTCTTCTAACACATCCCGTTCCTCCTTGTACATTTCACATTCTCCCACTATGTTAATCTACTCTCTATTGCTTTGCCACATGGGCACATCTGTGCATCTACTTCCTCCTCCTCCCGGCTACTGGTATACCTTTTTCTTCTTTCTGGCAGGCCCAGGTCCCCTACACGAAATCGCAGTTTCAGAGTTTTCGCGAACTCCGTTGGGCCGTGCAAATACGTTTTCATTCCTAGCCCTTCTTTTAACCCTCCGTATATCTCTAAGTGCTCCTCCGCTTCTACTTTCTGTATTAACGATATCCTTTCTCTTCTTTCCACGAGTATCTTTTCTTTGACTTCTTCTGTCTTGTACCCCCCAAACTTCTCTATGGCCAGCATCTCTATTTGGTTTCCTATAGCCTTCCTTACTTTCTCGACTACGCTATTCCACCTTATTCCAGCTCGCCCTTTGGTTACTTTCTCCCATACAGTTTTGTCAACTATGGCTGGCAACCTCTTCTTTGGCATGTTCTTTACTTCATGTTGCCCTTTCAACTTGCATACGTCTCTATTTGCCTTAAGTGGGTGCATTCCCAGTTCTGCTCTTAATACCAGTTCTGCTCTTAATACTGCTGTATTACTCGTCGTACTGGAACATCCTAGTACTTTTTTAGATGATGTCATCTGTACTGTTTCCAGCTGTTTTACGAGCTTCGCGTTTCCTTCCCATACTTCTCCTGCATACTCTAGTTTTTGGTACAATTACATTTATCAGGATACATCTCTTAATTCTACTGCAGTGTCAAGGTGCGAGTCTGTTAGGATCGTTTCCATCTTGCCTACGTGTGCTTTACCATTGCCTGTTATTTTTGTTATGTGTGCATCCCAAGAGCAGTATTTTGAGATCTCTACGCCAAGGTATGTATACTGGTCTACGATCGGCAATTCATCTTCTCCCCACTCCCACTTAAAAGTTACCGGACTCTCCTTATCTTCGTTACATACAACTACTGCGCACTTTTTAACGTTCGCCGTCACTCTCAATCTTCTAGTGTACTCTAGTGCCTTCTTTATTTGTTTCTGCAGTCGTTCGGGTGTTTCTGATATGCTCACGAAATCATCCGCAAACATCAATCCCGATACCGTATCTCCCCCCACCGTGACCCCTTGCGATGCTGCTTCTACTGCTACATCATGTCATTCATGTATAACTTGAATAGGTTAGGTGATAGCGTACCTCCCTGTGCAACTCCTTGTAGGATATCAACGTTCTTCGATATTTCCACGTCTAACATCACAGCACTTCTCGCACATTCCGTCATCTTCTTCATCATTCTCCACATTTTCCCTCTGATCTCTACTTCCCACAACTTTTTCCACACTCCATTACTCCATACTTCGTCGTACGAGTAAGCCTTCTGTACATCTAGAAAGAAACAATACGTTGTTAGCCCCGCGTCTTTCCTACCTTGGATTATCTTACCTAATGGGGGGGGGTGGGGGACAGAAAACACGGTCGGATACCGGAAAAATAGTAGTATGTACTGCTGCAGTTGCCACCATATCCCAGCGAGCGGCGTGGGGGGGGTGTACTCATGCCATGCATTATTCATGGGCGGGGAATGGTATGAGTTAAATTATTAGGAAAATGGTAGGACGCGTTTAGCGATAGTTAAATCCCTATGATAGCGAGCAGGTGGCGATAGGGCAAAAATGCAGCGCTGAAAAACGAAGAGCAACATAAATCTAAAGACCTTTGTGCTTCTTTAATATGAGCGGCCAAATTTCCCCAATCACACCCCCTTTCACCTCACAACCACCCCTGCGGCAATGAGTGGGGGGGGGGCGGCAGGATGAAATACGAAACAGAGCGCGTGTGACTAAAGGTAAAGGGCGGAAGCGCTGAAGTTGATCACGGCGCGGTGACACGATATGGAGCGGTCGGTAACACCACCCGTACACCGCACGAACACGACGTACGGAAATCGGCGCGCTACACGGAGTGGATGGGCATCATTCGTAACCCTGAAGAAAAGTGTGTCTTCCTGCCGACGACGCCATACGTAAAGTATTTTTCTGGGGCACACTCGTATCCCCTTCCAGGAGTGTTCATCAAGCATGTCATGAGTGCCCCCCCACCCCCACCGACAGTGCTTCAAAGGCCTGCTGGTCCGTAAGGCGTGCGTTGGGCATGCAAGCATTTGCATTTCCTGTTACGAAACTTTGCGGTCGCAGCCGCCCCCTCGCCCAAAGCTACACGCTCGCCCTTAACGCCGGCTTTTCTCATGCCCCCTTCCCGAGAGGGCCATATCGTCGTCTTCTTCGTCGTCGTCGTTGTCAAATTTCTCCTTGGCCGGTTCCTGTTCCTGTATCTCTGCCTCGCACTCTTCTTCTGCACCTTTTCCTCCTCCTCTTGCCTCGCTATCTTCTCCTGCATCTCATCCTCAAAGGTCTCCTGGTGTGGTGACAATGGATCATCTACTATGGCATGGTAGCATGGCAGTGTGGCCCTAGGGCCCCAATGTTTGTTGTATGCAGGTTGCCTCTGGTAACGCTTGATCAACATTATCACAATATCACAATATCACATGATGACATGATCATATGGTGGCACAATGACACAATGATACAAACGTGGCTGGACTTTTGCTACGGTGGGGGTATATAGAACAGTAGCTCATTTCAGTCAAACGGTTTCTGAGTGACTATTAGCATGCTCCTTAAGGGCACTGAGGAACTACCCAATAAGGCATGCTCCTTATCGTTCGAATATGGCTACTATAGTATATTTTACTATATTTTTCGTGGTATATTGGGGTCACACAGGATATTCATCCGCCTGCACTGTCATTGTATCTCAAAATCAGCTATCGAGTGAGATATACCTGGTAGAGCTCTTTACGTGAGATACCTCCCGAAATATTAGATGCTACTGTGTTGTGGATTTCAGTTGTTCTTTCCTACGTACCGCCGTAGCATGCGTCGTTGGGATGAACTTTCTTGGCGTGCCCTGATGTCTTCTGAACACGTGAACAATAGGATACAAAACGTTCGAAACAAACTTGTTTCGGAGCTCCAAATAACGCCTCCACATTTATACCGGAGTGGATACCGTTACGCTGGCTCTCTTTGTCAGACCCCGCGCTGTTTCGTAGCAAATAACACTCCAGCAGCGCGCGAGACCCCTACCCCGACGAGCCATCCACAGCATACTCGGTCCACGGTAGCTTCGGTCACAATGTGTTTCGTGCTGTCGTCGCGCTTGAGAAATACTCTGTAGTCGTAGATATGACGGGGGTGGCCTGGGCCTGTGTCGAGATGATCTCCCCTTGAGCCACCCGATACCCAACCAGGACGTACTCCGTGGGGATTTCGAGCTGCAGGGGCTTCTAGTCTTGGGCGAGGGTGTCGTTGACGTCTAGGAGCGGTTGACCTCCTCCAGCCGCTGTCGCCGCTGTCGGATTGCCCCCTTCGATATTGGGTCAACGCCTGCCCACATAGATAAACCGGTCGGCCCTTTTCGCCCACCGCGGTGTGAGGCTAGATGGCAAGAAAGAGAGTTTCGAAAACTCCGGTGGGAAGGCGTCAGGAATGTCGATGAGTATCCGCCAAAAGTTTGCCATGTACTCGCTATACTCCTATCGCCCGATGTTGGTGTGGGTGATAGTTTGAAGGAGAAGGGCGAAGCGTCGACCGTCGTTTCTGGGGCCCGATATATAGATTGCGGTTTTTTAAATATAGATTGCGGGTGGGTGCTGACAAGTCACCGTATGTAAAAACATAAAACCATCGTATTGTTTATAACCACAGCTATGGGATTTCTCCTACCGCATGTAGGCACAAAATATTGTACCTAGTACCTAGTACTACAGCTCTTGAAGGCAGTGACACACAAGTATAACACAACTTATCGCCATCATAATCTTGGAAACCCTAGGTGACGGATGATTGTCGTCACCTTTCCAGCATAGAGTGCAGCGGGGAGTGCCTAGCCGCTTGACCCCCACTCATACTCCAAGCCTTCCCCGCATAGCTAGTGCAGGTAGTCACGACACATCACCGTATTGCCGCACCAGACCACTTTGAATATCGTAACAACAAACAAACGTATCAACAGGTTATAAGCCTCGAACTAAGGGAGGGCCTACTCGTACGCTCAACGCATGTATTATTTGCCCTCCCTGACATTGTTAGCCAACTTTCAGGGCATTTCTTGCGGCTGACGAAAATGCTGCGGATCTCAGTCGATCCCACAGCAGTATGATATCATACACCCCATTCACCGAACGAAGCTCACCGGCAGCAAGGCGCGCTGAATCGGTTACATGGAGGCTACATCGAGAAATTCGAACGGCGTCTGTCTTTGTTCCCATAACGATGGCGACGCAAGCAGGGGCGTTGTGCTGGAGGCAAACAAACTTGGCCAAATAGGTTTGTTCTTGTTCCAAGCGGCAAAAAATAATGCTCGCCATACTGATACAGCAGTATAGTGCCGCTACAACAGCAGCAGTTTTTAATTAAAGTCCGTTTTTTTTAACAAAACCCAGGCAAAAGCCTCGAGCAGGGAGATGGGCATCCTGATCCAGAGAGAGGCTTACAGTCGTGAACCTCCGCTTAGGATATATACAAGTATGCTGCTCTCTGTTCACTGATGATGATGCTTGTGAACCCAGAGGGGAGAAAGTGGACGACAAGAACTGACGGTTACATCAGTAGTAGTAGTAACGGCCAATGCGTGATTGGGGGATGATATCATACAATGGTTGGTGTCCGAGTTAACAATGCAGCAAGGAGAGTCGTTCGTACGCACGGGTGACAATGACAACACAATCCTACCTGTACTCGTAGGGTATACTGCGGGGCTCTCACGCTGCTCGTAGACGGCTGATAGCGCCACAAAGTTGTCATGCATTTATTTGGCCGCTATCTCGGGGTCCCGAAGGACCTTTATATCCACTACGCACGTGTACGTACCAGTACCACTACCACTACTGCGTACATACTCGTACCAGGGTGTGATAACGACAAAGCAACAACCAACCGTATCATAGCTATCTTCGCTGTCTGTCTGGTTGTACTACGACAAAGCTGCCTGTCTGTCTGTGAGCAATGAGCAGTGAGCAGTTGACTGCTTGTGCGCGTTTTTACTTGGCTGTGTCCCCGTACTCGTACAGTCGTACAGCAACTTCTGTGAGCAAAACATTGATCTGCTGCTGGTTGTGTGTTGTGTGGCGGTGGATGTGTGCGTAGTGCAGGTGCCTGTGCTGCGTCGCTGCGTTCCTTGCACGTCACCAGTCACCAGTATCCGAATTCAAAAACCGTGAACGAACGTGTTTCTTCAGAAATATTGCCCAGGATCTGAAATATCTGCAAAAATACCAAATTTAATATTCCACTGCCAAAATTAACCCAAAAATCGAAGAAATGGCAAAATGAACACAAAAAAATGTTTTTTCTTTATTTTTCCCGGTGTTTCCGCGAAAAAAAGACAAACTTTTGACGGAAAAGAAAAAATGCGGCGGAATATCTCTCCCCAAGCAACCAAGCCGTCCGGTGCGCGCAGACGCGATAGCGACGGCAACCGGCAACCCTCTCTCTCTGCACGCTCCTCCAGCGAGACGTCCGCTCCATGCTCACGGGCTGCATCTATCCTTTCCCCGGGCCAGGTCTCGCTCCTCTGTGCTTCCTTGCTTCTACCAGTCACGTCAGAGCTTGCCAACGAGAGGCAAGGCCTAGACCTTCCCTCTCAAAGGCCTTTCAAGCAGCTTTGACAGCACGTAAAGGAAGGTATGTTCTGGCTACTGGCTGTCACGACTCTGCGTGCAGTGTACCATACCTACGAGTATGCTATGTGCTATACCAGGTGTACGTACTGTAGGCTGCCAGGAACTGTTTCCGCGGGACATATGTAGAGTGTGCGCGTGTGCAGGTAGGCTAAGTGTGGGAGTCAGTTTGACACAACAAGGAGGTGCCGCTGTTTGCTTGAGATTTTTGGTTACATACGTCCTGATAAAACGGCGATTGCTGGAGATACGCACGTACGAGTATGTACGTACTGGTGCACGTGAATGCACCGAGGAGTGTGTACCCTAGCGTACCAAGACAGCAGCAGCACCCTCGACGTAGACAAGGTGGCCTCCGTTTGTAGAGCAAAACTATGATGGGCCAACAGCAGCACCCATGCAATTGCCCATGCATTGACAGAAGGCCCGATACCACAGTAGAGACGGTTGGTTTCCACACGCTTTGCACAAGCTTTGCTTGAGCGGAAAGGGCGGCGAGATTGCTACTTGGTATGACAAAACGCGCTGCTGATGTTTACGCTTTCGTCTTTCGTGTGCGTTCTACGCGAAGATCAGGCTGACCGCCGGTTTTCAAACGCGCCGGTACAAATCGGCTGGCAAGGAGATTCCAACGCCAACATCAAGGCCACCACCAACAGGAGCATCAACACCAGCAAGTCAACGCTTTTTCCCATCGGTCAGAGGTGCGATATACAGTTACAACACAGCAGTAGATAGTACGCACAGCAGCAGTGTACGAAATACACCGGTGTACGAAGTACTGGTACACCAGTATACCGGTATACGAAGGATAACAGTGTACTGGTATAACAGTATACCGGCATACTAAGTATATCGTATACCGACATACGAATACGAAGTATATAACATACCGGTATTGCGCGGAAGCACTGCTGTACCAGGAATAGGTGTACTGCTGTAAGTATGATTGTCAAAATGGGTACCTGATTGCCGGTGCTCACACGTATTAATAGCATTGTAGTTTTCGTTTCCTAGTCTTAGTCCAAGTAGTTTGCCCCAAAATGCCAAAAAACGTGGGCACAGCAGCAGCAGCAGTTGCACTCGTAAAGGGCTTAAGAACGTCAACGTCAACACCCAATCTCTGACCGCCGAGCTCAACCCCACTACAACACTAACACTACTACACCGAACGCCTACGTACCCACCACACGGTCCCTGTCCCCAACAGGCGCAGACACCAAACGCCCACCCCTCCAGCAGCACCAGCAGCACCAGCCGCTTCTGCTGAGGTTTCGAGGGAAACGGCGAGGCGTTCCCCCTTCCGCCAAAAAAACGGTCGGACCTGTTGATACTCGTGCGAGGACTGGGAGGACTAAATCGAAAATAGAAGGGGGTTTCGACATGCGGTTAGGCGGCATGTTCGTCAATGGGGGGCTGTCGCCGATAACCGTCGCCGTGGGCGTGCTCGGAGTGGTCGTTCCCGCTATATTGGCGTGGTTTGTTCAACCATTGGTATCGGCGCGGGCTCACAGGAGGGCGGTGGTCGAGTCGGAGGCATTTTTCTGGGGCGTCGGGAAGGGAGGGTACGTGGCGTGGGGTTGCGGGAGGGTGGTTGTCGTCTGCAGTAGGTGCCGAGAATTGCTAGCTCTACAGCAGTATTGCTGTTCAGGTGCAGGAGTTGGGGTTGGTGTGTATCGTCTATTTATTGTAGTTATTGTTTGGCCTACGGTAGTTTCTCGTTTCATCAGCCGTGTGGTTGTGGTTTATGGTGTGGCATCATGCTGTGGTGTTCATTGTGGACCTTTGCTGAAGCTGCTTGCTTATTATTTTGGGGTGAGAGTCTCTTGGAGGGCCTCTTTGAGAGACTCTTTGAGAGACTCTTTGAGAGCGCACGGTACGGTGTGCGGTGCGGTGCGGTGCAGTGCGGTGCGACAATGAAATGAAGACAACTAGTTCTGTAGAACGAATAAAAAGTACCAAGTGCACGATAAAACGTGCTCGAGACTCGAAGTCGTCATGAGCTTTGGTGCACAGTATCATACGAGCAGAAAACCGTAGGGGACCAAGGAAAACCGTAGTTCCTCGTTGCAAAATCAAGCGCGGCATCGAACATATTACGCCTCCACGGTGCTAGTGACGACCCAATAGACGCCTTTCTCTACTGCTGTATACCTGGTACCGTATACCATGTACTTTTTTTTTCTCTTTCACGCAGCTGGATTGCTAGCAGGGTAGGTCGTGCCTGTCGTATATGGCACTGCATTGTCTGCTCTGCTTACTACATTGCAGCGTAGTATCTCTTTGTCGTAGTTTTGTGACCACATAACTGGTGTCTCTCTAGGATGAAGAATCAGCACAGACACTTGGGTGTGCTGGATGTCGGCGGGTAGAAAGGACGGTTTAATGCGAAGAACACACACACTAATGCTATCGGGATCATATAGGGCATACCTTACTCTCGCTAGAAACTCCTGGTGAACGTTTGTAGCTGCCGTCATAGTCAATCTTGAAAAATAAGAAAAGTCAAATAAAAAAATTGTCGGAGATTTTCGGTCGGACAGCGCGGATCTCCGGCTACATCTTTTCTATGGGATCTCCGACTTCCGACTTCACCCTGCTCCGAAGTAAGGCATGCCCTGTTAACCCCTTAAGAACTGGTACCACGAATTTGGGGACAAACTACTTGGAATTAGTGTGGGAAATGTTTTTCCGTTCTGAAAGGGTTAAGGCATGCCTTATAATTTAGGTGGTCGTGGAAAGTAGCAACTCCCCCTAATAACATTAATATTTCTAAACGCGATCCTTTCCTTAAGTTCAGTTCTGACGAATCCTTTTCTTTTTTTTTAACGGTTCGATGACGTATCGACAGGGTGCGCACAGAGAGGAAGGCGTTTCCCAGCCTTGGCCGCTCGCCGACCAAGACCCTCAGCGTCATAGTGCCCGCTCACAACGAGCAGGATAGGCTGCCAGGGATGCTCAAGGAAACCCTGGCCTATCTGGGTACCAAGCAAACGGAAGCGGATTTCAGGCAAGAGGCAGAGCTCCCGTTAACTTTTGACGTGTCTTAAGTGTTTCGCGTTTGAGGCGGCGATTCTGATGTCGGTGGTGGTAGTGTGTTGATGTCAATGGTGCTTTGCGGGGGTGCCAGCGTGTAATGGTGTAACACTTGTAATAACAGTGCAACGACGATAACAACAACCACCACCACGACAACCACAACAAATAACCATCACCACCACCACCACAACCACCACCACAACAACAACCACCACCACCACCACCACCACCACCACCACAACAACAACAACAACAACAACAACAGCAACAACAACATACCACCACCACCACCATACCACCACGACAACGACAACAACAAGTTTTACATTGCGAGCCGTGCTATACCATGCCGTACCATGCCGCCCCCCGCCTTCCCGTCCCCTTCGCCTGCAGCTCGTCCTCCTCCTCGTCCTCCTCCTCGTCCTCCCCCCACCCCCTCCCATTCACGTACGAGGTGATTGTGGTCGACGATGGCTCTACCGACGCCACCGCAGCAGTGGTGGAGGGGTGGGTGGAGGAGCTGGGCACCGACGTGATCCGCCTCCTGACTCTCAACGAGAACCAGGGCAAGGGGGCGGCTGTCGGAAAGGTGCGCCTTAAAATGTTACAATATTAAGATTGATATTCCACACATCGGACTGATCTGAAAGGAACAGATCGGATAGATCATATAGATCATTCCCACTCGATCATCTAGGTCTTTCAGGGTAGATAGGTCTCTGATCTGTAGGGTCTATAGTTCGTGTTGACGGATGGTACCCGAGCAATCTGCATGATCTAGGATCTAGGGCGTGGTTCTTGGGTTGGAGTTGTACTATTAATAAAAGGATATACGGATCATGCGAAACACCTGATACCGGCAGGTTAGGGTCTAGATGATCTAGATTGTGATGTGGGCGACGTGTGTAATATTCAGATTTTCCCTTGCCCAGCCCTGCAATGCCTCCACCGAAGAGTTAGCAATGTCTGCGTGTTCGGTGAAAACCCGACATGCTCCGTCCCGGCACTGTAGGGATGCGAGGGTCTATGGTCATACGACTACGGCCATGCATGAAGATGAAGTACACCCCCCCCCCTGTGCTACGTAGCAATGTATGCCTCGGTAGTAGTATGATTAACACAATAACACATCGGGCAGATTCATGATCTAGATCATCTAGATCCTGTTTTTGCCGTCATGAGATGTCATGCAAGAGCCGTACTTGTATCATACAAATCCCGCCCGACAAGCATGTGCGTGCGCAACAGGCTTGCTGCCATGCAGGTCCTACCCGGCAAGCGTGTGCGCAATAGCCTTATCATACATATCATACAGATCATACAGATCACACAGATCATACAGATCCCACCCGGTAAAAACGTCATCTAGATCGTGCAGATCGTAAACATGAGGAATATGGTTGCTTTGAAATACCTAGATGATCTACGCAGATGATCTAGATCGTAACCTGCCTAACGTGTGTAAATGGTCCCCTCTCATCTAGTTGACCTGGATGGTGTATATGATCTAGATGATGTTGAGCGTACTTGTCTGATGTGTGTGTAAACTTTCCCCGATACCTCAGGGCATGTTGAGGATGCGGGGCGAGTACGGCATCATGGTTGACGCTGACGCCGCCACAGACATCCAAGACCTAGACCGCCTCCTCATCCGCATGCGCGAAATCGAACGAGAAGAGGTGGTGCAAGGGCGTAGGGGCGACAACATGGTGACGCATGGGATGGTGGTGGGGAGCAGGGCGCACATGGAGGGGGATGCGGTGGCCAAGGTAATGTTGAGTGGGAGGTCGATGGGGTGAGACGCGGCGGGGTCGGCGAGAACGGTTGTAACTGTAATTGTGTATGTAACTGTAGCTGTAACTGTAATTGTTCCTGTAACTGTTACTGTAGCTGTACCTGTAACTGTACTGAACCTGTCACTGTATCTGTAACAAACCGTAACTGTATCTGTAACTGCATTGTAGCTGTAACTACAGTAACTGTACCTGTAACTGTATTGTAACCGTAACTGAAACTGTAACCGCACCTGTAACTGTAGCTGTAACTGTAAGTGTACCCGTAAATGTAGCTGTACCTGTAAACTGTGCATGGAAATGATATGCCAAATTATCTTCGTCTGGGTGTCTTTGTGCGCCATTGCCTTTGCCTCTATACACTCGTCTGTGTCTCGTATGTTTATATTGTTGTTTATGTCAGTATATGTTCATCTGCGTCCGTATCTGTAGCTATGTCTGTGCCTGCGTCTGTAGTCTGTAGGTGTGCCTGTATTTGGGTGTCTGGGTCTGGACTTGGGTTTGAATCTGGGTCTTTCCCACTGCGCACACCAACAGTACGCGCCCGAAAATCGCGTTGCTTTTTCTGCTTGTCTCCCATACGCCAACGTCGCGCCCAGCGAAGATGCCATCGCCTTGTTTGCTCTCGAACACTGCATGGTAATGTTTGCCCCCTCTCTAGCTTTCGGCTTATTTCGCTGCTGCCCGTCCCGTCTCCGCCGTCCTGCTGCTATTTCATTTGTTGTTTTCGTGCTGCTGTTTTGTTGTGTTTGTGTTGTCATGCTGTTTTGATGTGTTTTGTTGTCCTGGTGTCGTGGTGTGTTGCTGGCTTTTATTGTGATGTCGTCCTGCTGTTTTGTTTCTTCGTCTGCACTTTGTTTTGGTCGTTGGTGTCTTTTGGCGTTGCTTTGTCGCTCTTTGCCCTTGTCGTTACTGTTGCTGTTGTTTGTCATTGCTTTTCGTTTGCTTCGTCGCGCTTTGCTTTTGTTGCTCTGCTGCATGATGTTGTGGTTGCTTGTCGTTGTTTCGCTGACGTGTTTTTGCTCTGTTTGTTTGTTTGTTTGTTTTTTTGCTGTTCTGTTGTTTTTGTTGCCTCAGAGAGCCTTGTACCGAACGGTGTTGATGCTGGTCTTCCACTGGTGTGTTTCGTTCCTCTGCACTCGTGAGATCAAGGACACGCAGTGCGGTGAGGTTAAGCAGAAGAGGGGGGGCGTCGCTGCCGAGCTTGGGCATGGCATACCATACCATACCATACCATACCATACCATATCATACCATACCATACCATACCATACCATACCATGCGTGGTAGTAGCAGTTACTTCGCGATGGTGCGATGGACCCGACGTGTTGAGATGTCGTCTATGCTATTACGTGGGGACATAAACGGTAGTAAATAGGACTTACGGTACACACAAAAACCTATATATTTCCCTATTTTTACTAGCAATATTTGGTCCAATTTACTATGGTTCCTCGTAATAGTACTGTAGTAGTGTAATCAAGTGCTCATTACTTTATCAATAGTCAAGCATCAAGTATTAAGTACTGGTGTTGTATCGATTTTTCCGACCATGCAATTGTATTGTCGAGCTGTATTGGCATTCCAATAAGATGCTGATGTACGTATAGCTTATTGGTATGTTTGTTGACCAGCTGTTTGTGTATTGATCAGATAATGATATACTGATCAACTGTTGACGAAAGTGGAATTAATCAAATGTTGGCCAGATATTGACAGATTGATCAAACGTTGAGATTTGTTCAATATTGGTAATCACAAATTCATCACAAATTCATCAAACATTCATAAAATATTAATTTTAAAATCACCAAATATTGATATTAAAAAAATTAATTAAAAAACAACAGCTGTGAGCTCGAGAATTTCGTCGAAGCTCATCTTTGCTAGCTGAGTGTAATACTTCGATCGCGCGTACTTACGGGTTTTATATGTCCTCATGTAGGATGTACATCCCGTATGAGGGGGACACAATCTGAGGCTGTAGAATTCAGGAAGTGTGTGTCTATTTGTGGGGGAAGAAATAATTAAAATTAAATTAAAATTAAAATTAAACAGTCTGAAATAAACGTACCAGGTATACTATAGTGTTCCGACGAGCTTACGTGATAGAGTGGTTCTACTATTTGTAGCCATGTATGATATATAAGAAGAGGTGTGTGAGGACAGGTTATGGAGTAAAACTTGAAAGCACCTGGATGAATTTTTAATTAATTAGTGATTTGGGTTTTTATAGTGTGCATTATTTATTTGTACCTATAAGGTATCTTTAGTGGCAATTAGGAGGAACAACAACAACAACATTTTATCCTTTATAACTGTTAAAGGGGGGGGGGAGACACATACAGACAAGGGTGTGAACCAATCAACCATGTTGACAGGAGGTATGTTAAAATCTAGTATGAATTTTCAGGGTTTTATTTTATTTTTATTTTTTGGGGGGGGAAATTGTTTGTAACAAGTAAATAGTGGTCGATCAGACGATTTATAGTGATTCATGTCGATTCCATGTTGACGATAGTACTGAGAACCGCACGGAGACGTTCGCCCCACGACGTGCCCACCACTGCTTTATCGAGGGCTGTATGGACCTTTGGCCCAGCTCCGACAAAATGGTTAAAATATGCCTGGCTTTAAACCCTAACCCTGACTCCGAACTCCTGGGAATTTTCTCTGAATGTTCTAGGACGTACGTAAGAGTTGTAACGTCTGGGAAAATTAGTGGAATGTTCTAGTATGTAATGAAGAGTTACTGTGGACAATGAACCATTTTGTCAAAGTTGGTGCAAGTCGTAAACACTTCAGGGTTTGCCGTCTCCGTTCGCTGTGCCGCCGTCGCGTCGCTGGTTGGCCTTAAGCAGGCTTCAAGCTGTTCACGAGAGACACCGCCGCGGTTGTGTTCGGCTCGCTCCACCTGGAACGCTGGGCATTCGACATCGAGATCATCAAAATCTGCCAGCTGGTGGGGATACCCATGTCGGTGAGTCCTCCCCCCTCCCTTGCCGTACGTAGCACCCGTGTACGTTTAGCGATACAGCGGCGGCTTGATTGCGTTTCTCGCTTTGCGTTTCTTGGTTTGTGTTTCTCGTTTCGCATTTCTCGCATTGTGTTTCTCGCTTTGTGCACGCTTTTGCTAGCTTTGCACTAGCTTTGCGCTAGCTTTGCGCTAGCTTTACGCTAGCGTTGCGCTTGCTTTGCGCTTGCTTTGCGCTTGCTGTAACGTTTGCTTTGCGCCTGCTTTGCGTTTGCTTTGCGTTTGCTGTAGCGTTTGCTCTGCCAGAAGGACGGTCTCCGGGAATCCCGTTACCAGGTACCATAACCGGTGCATGTAAGCCTAACCCGGTCCCTAACCCTAACCCTAACCCGACTTGGCAGGAGGTCGCCGTCAACTGGCATGAGGTTCCCGGGTCGAAGCTCATCCAATCTAAACTGGACGTCATGACAACTTCAGCGACCATGCTCAGAGACATGCTTTGCGTCAAGGCTTGCTACATGTTGGGCATCTGGGAGGTGACTCAGAACGTGTTTACTGGCCAAAAGAAGAAGCGATGAGGAACACTACACACTAGTGCGGTGCGGGGGAGACTTTGTGTGTTTGGGCTGGGATCAGGGGGAGGCATACCTTGCGCAGATTTTGTTAGTGGTACTATGAATCAGAACCACCAAATCAAGCACCCTTTCTAGAACTCTGGGTGTGCGTTAGCCCTGCACAGCGATTTATGTCGCTCCAGGTTTACGGTTATTGTTACGGTTGCGCTTGCTGTTAATGTTTCGGTTGTGATTCCGGTTCCGGTGGCGGTTCCCGTTACAGTGACGGTTCCTGTTATCGTACATTACGGTTGTGGTTACGTTTCCGCTTACAGTTACCGTTACAATTACCGCTGCGGATACCGTTACGGACACGGCTACTACTGTTACTGCCACGGTTACTGTTGCAGTTACGGTTAAAGTAACGGTTAAGGTAACGGTTACTTTTTCGGTTACGGTTGTCGTTACGGTTACCGTTGCGATTTCCGTTACGGTTACGGATACCGATACTATTACTGTCACGGTTGCTGTTTATTTTACGGTTACGATTGTGTTTCCTCGCGATGATTGCCGCCGTCGCCCTTCAGTGTTTTTCGGCCGTGTTCAGCAAATTCCAGGCGTGCTCAACGATGGCTGACGAATAGCAGCGACGGCAAGACCAATACATATGAATATTGTTGTCCCGAGCAGAAGCATTATGGCCGATTTTGTCCCTGCTCCGCGCTATGACCGGTGGTAGTGCTGTTGGAGTTGTGCGTCTGCCTTTTCCTGTGCCTGGTACAGCAGAGCATGGCTGCACCGAAATTAGGAGGCGGCGGGGGGTGGAGGCGTACTCATTTGTTGCTTGCCTTGGTAATTTGACCGTTGACCACGCATCCCTTTCGAGATCTAGAGGCGTGGTTCTGGCAGTGCCACGATGCATTGTTTGGTGTTGTTGACATTGGAAACGACTACGAGTATGGTATGGATGTTGCCCTCCGACGTAAACGATTAATGCTGCTGCTGCTGCCGCTTCCAGCTTGGCCCATATGTACTGTATGATACTAGGTACGAAGAATGTGTCTCGCTGATGGTGCAGACTTCTAGTACACTACTATACGGAGTGCCCGTCAGAAATAGCCACGTGTTGGACTACAACAATCTACCCCGTCAACGCCGACTGAGGAGCCTATTGCTGTATAATAGGTATAATGGGTATGATACAGCAGGTTAGTTTATGTTGGGCATACAGCAGGTTAGTTTATGTTGGGCTGCAGTAGTCTGCCTAAAGCAGCACCGACTAAGCAGCCCGATAGGTACAGTAGCTTGTTCCTGTTGGAGTTACAGTAGTCTACTTAGGCAGCGCCGACTAAGCAGCCCAGTGGACACAGCAGTTCCTGTTGGACAACAGTAGTAGTAGTCTACTTAAGGCGGCGCCGACTAAGCAGCTCAATAGGCACAGTAGGTTGTTCTTATTGGACTTACACTAATCTACTTAGGCAGTACGGACTAAGAAGCCCAGTAGGCACATTAGTTCGTTCGTGTTGGACTACAGTAGTCTACTTAGGCAGTGCCGACTGAGTACCCCAATGCGTACAGCAGTAGTGTGTTCCTGCTGGGCTACACTAGTCTAGTTAGGCAGCGCCGACTAGGCAACCCAATAGGTACAGTAGTTTGTTCCTGTTGGAGTTACAGTAGTCTACTTAGGCAGCACCGACTGGACAGCCCAATAGGTATTATACAACATTGGTTAGTTCACCGGTGCCTGGACTGGGATGGTTGCTGATGAGAGCATCAACACCTGTTGTGGTTGACTTCAGTACTGCCTGTGGTTGCTGTTGACCGCGCAATCCGCGGCACAGACAGCAGTGAGAGGACTGCCTTATCGTGTTCATAGCATGGCATAGGATAGCATACCTAGTTTCGTGTGGTATGTCTTGGAACGCCAACACTGCTGCTGCTGCTGTTGTTGTTGTTGTTGACGCAATACTGTTGTGGTGTTCGTAAGGCGGGCGATGATGGATTTTGTTTTTGTCGTGTTTCGTGTTTTTATGTTCGCGATTGAAGGGGAGAACTAGGAAGACACGATGGTGTACGCCGTGCGGGTGGGTGTATGGATGAGTGAGTGGGTGGGTGGGTGGGTGGGTGAGTGGAGGGTACTTATGTCATGCATGGGCGCAGTCGTATGACCATAAGGGGGGTGCCTGAATGGTGGAAACGTGCTGTACGCAAGATTTTGATGGGGCGGTGTTATATTTGACTGCCATTGACCGCAGACCAGACACTGCCATTGACCGCAGACCAGACAGGCCGGACTTGTCGATTCTCGTTCCGTCGCCTTGCGTCGAGTTGCGGGTGGTTGATGTGATCGGGATAGCTAATCGCAAAGGAAACTGGTGGTACTTTTTGTTTCACAAGAGAGCGGCGGGAAATCCTTCAGTTTGGCCGATTTTTCGTCGGCGTCTGACGTTATTCTTGTTTTGTAATAATGGTTTCTTTACGTATCGAAAAAAAAATTGTGATGTTTTTCCCAGCGTGGGCCTTGCTTTGTCATTTATCGTTATTTTATCACCCCCATGAATGGTTACTCTAACTATTGGGCTCAAAACTACCCGTTTTTGGTCGTCTAAAGTACAGATTATTTGTTGGCGACTGCTCGGGTGTGCGTGGCCGCCGTAAAACAGCTTTATCGTTCCACTCCCCGCACGTACTAACAATATACCTGGTACCAGGGTGCCTGGTAGGTATTAACCCATTCAGAACTGAAAAAAATGCCCCACACTAACTATAAGTAGTTTGTCCCTAAATTCGTGGGACCAGTTCTTAAGGGGTTAATGCTACCAGGCAACTATTAATAGTAGTGCTGCGCTGCACTACTACTACTAGTAGTGGTCCTGCTGATGTGGTGGAACTAAACCTGTTGGACCCACCTGTCCCATGACTTCTCGTCAACGGGTGTCATCAGCATCAATCGGGCATCACTGATGGAAATCCAACGGTACTGTACTACTGCCGCCCGTAACAGAGGTGCAGGGGAATTTTGTTCAGGAGGATTTGTGTTCCGTCAATCCGTCTGGCATGTCATTATTATACGCGTCTTCCTTCTGTACTACTGTTGTTTCTTCGTCATTTTTTCGCGATTGACACGCTACACACCGTAGGATGTCAAACATAGTCATATCAATTTCAAGACGAATGAAAGGTCAACGGTACTCTACTGTACTATTGCCGACCGTCGGCGTAAACTCTTCAAAACGGCGGATGAAACTCCAACGATCAACGGCACTATTGGAATGGGTGATGCATGTATGTCCGTCTTTAAAAAACACGGCAAGCGATCCTTCTCTGTACGTAGTAGCGAGGAAAATTAGCACACACCTGGTACATAAGTTCGCATTACAGGCAGTGCCTCCTTTTCCATGATCTGCACCGTCACTCATACTTGGAAGTAATGCGTTGTATCATATCGGTTGGAGTCCAGCCCAGTAAGGGCTTGTGCTGTTCTTACATGAACTCATGGGCAGAGTATAATGTGGTCCGTCGTGCCAAGACAGAGATGGTCCAATCACTCTGGAGTTCAAGAATACCTCCGGACATGCATGTATGTCTTGGTTTTTATCGCGCAAAGAGTTCAGGACTCCCACTGCCCGTCGATTTTCATCGGATTTTGCTAACCCCTCATGCTGACTGACGTGCTTTCAACGATGATATCATAATATATGAGTTTGAGTTGTTGGATTGATACATAGCCTGTGGCGCAGGAAACTTGTATTCATATTCATACCCAGCGCGAAAAAACAAGAGAGACGACGACTCTTGAGCATAAAAAACGAAAACAAAACACACGTCCACACATGCACAGAACACGCATGCATGCAGAAAACACCAGCCCCGCCCCCACATGCCGTATTGTTGGAGACCCCGCCTCATGCCAACATGTCGCAACTTAGGAAAAAACGGACATAGACGTTGGAGCCAACGACATCTACCTGGTCGTCGAAACTCGTAGTGGACGTACGTGCGTAAACGCGCGATATACTCACCAAGAAAGGGACAGCAGTACTCGCTTCGTTGAGGTCGTGCTTCGTCATGATGGTTAATGTGGTACCGTGGTATATATCGCGTTCAGTGGCATCGTGTAAAATATCTGATAAAATCGTGGTTTGGTATCTGGTACCAGGTCCAGGTACCTGATCTCGTGGAACGGTATCAAAATACCCGAGTCCAGGTATTGTCTTAAAAACTGTAAGTCGGATGTGGGCTCTAAGGAAACCATCTTCCTTCCCCCCCCCCCCCCCCTCGCTACCCCCCCCCCCCCCCCCCCCCCCCTTCGTCGCTACCCCCCCCCCCCCCCCCCCCGCTCGCTGAATTTTTGTCTGGAAGCCCATTCGAGACGTTGACAAACCGACAAAGCACAACACAACAAGCAAAGCACAATCTAAACCAAAAGGAAGGAAACGTTAATCATTGCGAGCGACGACAGCAGCCAGTAGTCCTCGTTTTTTTCTCTATTGTATGCCTTCCTCCTGCACTTGACCACAAGGCCATGGCCATGGTGTTTATCTTTATCTTTATCTTTATGTTTATGTTTATTTTTCTGCTCGGTCGGGCCACGGTAACCGATCTCCTCTCGTTTTCCGTTCGCTCGAGCTGTTCTACTTCGTGCATCGCCAAATTGGGAGCTGAACCAATTCGGTAGCTTCAAATATACCGCCGAATCGCCCAATCGCCCAATCAGTAGATTTGCCTATTCCACGGCTTCGCCTATTCGGTAGCTCAACCAAATCGGCAAATCGAATATTCGGCAGCACACCCGATTCGGTAGCTTCGCCTATTCCGACGCTTCGTTTTACTTGTATTCGGTAGCTTCGCTGATTCGTTAGCTTGAGCAATTCGGCAGCTTCGCCTTTTCGGTAGGCTGGCCTGTGACTGTACCGTACAAGGTACTGTGTAGTCAGCAGCTTAACCAATTCGGTAGCTTCCCTTATTCCGCCACAAAGTCTATTCGGTAGCTTCGCTAATTTTGGCAGCTAACGCCAATTCGGCAGCTTCGCGTTCCCAGCAACTTCGCCTACTCGGCAGCTCAGCTTCCCCTATTCGGCAGTCTTAGGGCTGGGGTTATACATCTGAAGGGAGTAGACGGTGTTTCTTCGTACGTTGTCCAAGAGATCGCGGAACATGTCCTTACCCTGAACAGGGAAGGGGGAGCAAGTCAGCGAGACGCGGAGGGGGGGAAGGGGCGCGTAGGTCGCAGGGGGGGTTGGTACTGTATTATTAGCCTACGACGCATTTCGACGGAGTACCTAAGAATAAATCGCGCGGTGCGGCGATGATAAAAAGAAAACACCACCATAAACGTTGTCCGAGTCAACTTGTAAGAAGTTGTAAGCAATTTGGCCCGAAAGCGTAGGCAGGCACAGTTATTGTACGAGTATTGTATATGTGTACTGTACTATGTATGCCGTACCAGTGCGTAATATGAAAGTAGACTATACATATGGTGTCGTATTAGATATGTGTATGTATATATGGTGTCGTATTATAAGCATGTAAGTATGTATGTATGCATGCAATGGCATGTAACAGATACACGAGGTATAATACCTTGTACCTTGCATACCTCTAGCTGTACGAGGCAAGCAGATGACCTCCGTTCGCTTGTCAAGGTCGGCGATTTTTCTTGGGGAAATAGAAAAAGGAAAGCGGTACCTACTGTATGCAGCACCTTCAGATAATCTAGTGCTGGGGGGGGAAGGGAGAGGGGCGTAACAGTAACAACGTAAAGCACTGCAGGGGAGAAAATGAAGAGCACCTTGCTGCTAATCACTACCGACGGAAAAACGTCAAAGAAAACAACAACAAAAACAAAAGACAAAGATAAAATCGAAAACAAAACCGAAAAACATCCAAAAATGAAGTGAAAAAACAAAGCAAACAAACAATCGAAAACAAAACGACGATATACACAGAAATATATCTTGGTGGACGACAAACGACTTTGTCGCAGAGGCAAGTGGGAAAAAAGGACGCCCCTCCCCCCCGCGCGTTGACAGCTCCCTCAATTTAACGGGCGCGGTGATCAACTCTTTTCGGGTCCAGGTTCGGCGACGAACTTGAGGAAAAAGGGACAAAAGTCAAGTGCACCGTACGGGTATTAATAGTGGGCCATGCTAGGCACATGGCGCAAGACCTCATTGCATCGTAGCTCGGACACAAGACATAACATCCCTTAGCCAAGCCCCACACTGCTCTGCGTGGCCGATGCTGTACGAGTAATCATCGTTTTTTTCCGGTCAAAATTTCCCTATCCCTCATCACGAAGGTTAACACCAACAGGAGGGGTAACATCAATACGTAGCGTAAAAAGCACAGCGCAGCAAGGCAGGCCCGTGACTTTCTACCTGGCGAAGGTATAAGCTGTATCAAAACCCCTAAAAGAAGCACAGAAGGCCCAACTAAATCGTACCAGGTACTATAGTTTAGTGCTTTTTTCTGGTTAGGTTTGGGGCTTCGACCCTGGAATATAGGGCGCGTGGGAGCGCGCAAGGAGAAGCGGCGCACCTGCACGCCGAACTCTTCGAGCGGGTTCCTTCCCCTGAACACCTCCATGGACACGCTTTCCTTCAGCAGATTCATGTTTTCCAGGTGGCTGCACCAAAGGTCGTCCATCTGAGTCAACGTCAAGAACCGGGTCGACTCGCTGGCTAGCCCCGTCCTGATCGAGTCGATGTCCGACAGCTACGAGAGACGCCAGGCACAAGCGGGGGGCGGGTGGGGGGGCGGGGGGCGGAGGGGGTGTACGAGTACAAAGTTAAGGAACGTTACGAAGTCTATCGGAAAAAAGTGTCAAAAAGCCTCCTCTCCTCTGGCAACTCCCTCCTTCCCTTTTCAAATTCAGTGCCATCAAAACGATCCCACAATGGTTGGTAGACTACTGGTATGGTGTGTCCCAACCATGGGTTACAAAACCACAAAAAAAAACGCCAAAAGAGGGACTGAAAGTTTCGCGCTCCCTACTTTTCGACGAGATACCCTGAATTGGATACATAATTGAATTGAATTGATTTGAACGGGATTTAATTGAATCGAATTGAATTTAATTGAATCGAATCGAACTGGATCGGAGTGAGCCCAAACCTTCTTCTCCGTGGCGGCTGCCGCCTGGTCCAGGCAGTACTTCAGCAGACCCTCCTTGCCCCCTGACCCGAAAGCCCCGTTGAGAGACTCCTCCGACATAGCCGACGCCTCCGCCATCGGGAAAAACTGCTGCAGCTTCGCAGACAGAACGGTTTTGGGTGACCCATCCTCACCGGCGTTCCTATTGCATCATGGATTTTTCCCGGGGGGGGGGGCGCCATGAGAGGGTGGGTGGAGGGAGAGGGTTGAGCGAGAGGGCGAGGGGGTGGGGGGGCGGCAGGAGAGCGTGGCAGGTTGGAGCGAGGGGGGTGATCTCATCAGAGGGGGGGTGGGATGAGGGGCGGGGAGGGGGACGTACTTATTCGTTGCTTGCGTTAGTCATTTGACCATTGGCTACGCATGTATGAGGGGCGGGGGGGGGAGGTTAGATTGGGAGAGTGATTGCGCGATTTACAATAACCGAAACTTGGTTGTGTGGTGTGGTTGTACCGGTAAAGAAAAGCTGCCATCGGCAACTGCGTCCGCGCCTACGGGCGGCTACAATCGTTTGACCTTGCCATGGTCCTTGGGAGGAAGCGGGTGTTCTACGACGTATGGTTTTCGGCTGTTTAGATGGGGGGAGGGTGGCGATGGTGTAATTAACACTGCATTACAGAGCTTGTTGGGCAACCGCCGGCACGATGATATTGAGCGCTCTGGCATATGACCTCGATTCTCGAAATACAAACTACGAGCCGAACTAAGACCAAACACGAAAAAAAGAACTAAAACCAAACACAGAAACAAAATCGAAAGTCAAAACCATAATTGAAACCAAAAACCACAACCTTGACAAACCACAATCAAAATTAAAAACCAGAACCAGAACGGGAGGAGAGGGGGGAGGGGTCAACATGCTCACGCTCCCGCGGCAAGAGCAGCCGGTTCTGCTGTTACAACGGGAGCAAGGGATTAAGTTGACACACGACAATTGACACGCGACACGTATCTCAACGTGGAAGTGTGCTGAGCATAAGCTATATTTTCACCATTCCGCCGGAGGGCTAAAATAACAAAAACAAAGTCACCCACTCCTTTTTTTCGTCGTATGTACGCAGCCATAAAGGTGCAAACAAAGGGAAGCAATACTCACACGAACGAGATACGAATAGATGTGACACAAGGAAGGATTGTTGTTGTTGCTGTTGTTGTTGATGCTGTGGTTGTTGTCGTTGCTGTTGCTGCTGTTGTTTGTTCCTCATGTTCTTTCACATGAAATGATCGCCATGATCCAGTCATTACTGAGTGCATCCCCCTTCAGGATGATCTTGGTGAAAGTCTTGGCCGAGTGCTCGAGCGCAAGGGCTCTCAATGCGTCGTTGTCTTGATCGACGGCAGAAATAAAACTTGATGAGGTAGCTCCTTCTAAATAATAAAATCTAGCAACTTGAAGAACAACTTCCAACTACCACACGTATATAAACGAAAATAACAGCGATTTGTGTCGGAAATCGTCATCTTACTGTTTGCTTTTATCAGGATACGATAATACCCAACTCCAATTCTACTCAAATTTCAAGCGCACTGCCCCCTTTGTGGTATTGTTACTGTCAAAGGAGGCAAGGTCGACTCCACTTTTATTTCGCTTCCAGCCATCTCGGTTAGTACGAGTCATTGCTGATACTCGTCAGCTTCTCACCCTTGAACGATCTCGGTGCAAGTCTTGGCCGAGTACTCCAGGGCAAGCTCTCTCAATCCGTCCTTGTCTTGATCGATCACGGAGTCTCTTGCTTGGTACAGCGCTAGCCGCTGGTCGTTCATCACCTGCTCGGAAAAAACCCGATATAATTCGACATGATCCGACAAAAATCGACAAAATTCGATACAATTCGATATATTTCCACAATTTGGGTGAAATTCAATCCCATTTCGGTCTATTCTATTTCGATCCGTTTCGGTCATATTTCGATGAAAGCTTGATTCAAATGCGATACAATTCGAGATTAAACGATTCGAT